>JAOXYA010097567.1:0-10942 GCA_028565675.1 Sorex palustris
GGTTGATGCCTTCTCGTTTCGGTCAGACCAATGATGTCGTACTTGAACTTTCGCGCTTGTACCATCAGGTCTTCAATCCAGTAATAAATGGATCTCATCCCCCAACCAGCCTTGGAGTTAGTTGAATTATTTTCAGTGATGCTTATGAAGAGGTCGGTGAGACGGTTGAGCACAGGCTTTGCATGTGGGAGCCCCGGATTTGCAGCTCCAGGGTGGGAGTGTAGGCAGAATGAATGGGACTCTGGACAAAGGATTGCGTGTGTGTTCGAGGGGGGACTCTGCCAGAGGTTGGGTGTCCCGAGTTGCGGGGTGGGGGATGGGGAGAGGCTGGACCCGCATTGGGGGCTTCCCACAAACAGTTGTCACTCAAGAGGAGCAGAGCGAGACAGGGGCAGCCACGTCCACTTTCCTCTGCAATAGCTCCTCAGGCTAACCCCACTCCTGCTACAGAGACCCTCATCCTCGTGGCTTTGGGGTCAGCTCCCCGGTTTTGCTATGGTGCAGCCACTTACCGGAGCCGCTTAAATTGCCTGAGGAGCAAAATCTGCCTAGAAACAGAGGCTGGTTCCAGGGAGCTGGGCGGCAGCGCGTTGCTAGGAGACACTGTGAGCGTGCCTAGTCCTGGCGCGCCCTCTGCCGGTGGCTCTGGGATTCCTGTCTGTGTCCCACCTTCCCCAGGGAGCCGGGGATCACGCCCTTCTCAATCTCCCCAACATCCCTTCTCCCCCTTCTTTATGTTTTTTGGCTTTTGGGGGTCACGCCTGGCGATGCATAGGGGTTGCTCCTGTCTCTGCCCTCAGGAATCACTCCTGGCGGTGGCTCAGAGGACCCTATGGGATGCTGGGAATTGAACCCGGGTTGGCCGCGTGCAAGGCAAACACCCTACCCGCTGTGCTATCACTCCAGCCCCTGTCCCCCCTCTTTAAAGATCCCACGAGAGCAGGAAGGACCGAATCTCAGCGAGTTACAAGCTCACTTTTGCACTTGGAAATCATTAACAAAGCTGGACCTCCTCCTTCTGACTTTTTTTTTTTTGGTCACACCTGGTGGTGCTCAGGAATCACTCCTAGCAGTGCTTAGGGTACCCTATAGGGCGCTGGGGATTGAACCCTGGTCGAGTGAAAGGCAAGCTCCCTAGCTGCAGTGCGATCTCTCTGCCCAGAGAGGGACTTAACACGGTCCCATTAAAGAGCATTTTTACTAATTCAGCTGCATCTGACTACTTCTCATGGCTCAGAAACTTCTGGTCTAGGGCTGGAGTGATAATATGGTGGGTAGGGCGTGTGCCTTTTATGTGCCAACCTGGGTTTGATCCCTGGCACCCCATAGGATCCTCTGAGCATTGCCTGGAGTGATCCCTGAGCACAGAGCCAGGAGTAAGCCCTGAGCATCACTTTGGGTGGGGAATAAAAATAGACAAACAAAAAGCCAAGAAGCTGGAGATGAACTCATTTCCCTGGTTCTCCTGAACTCAGATCCTGGAGAACAGTAACTTTCATTATATTACATTTTATTTTATTTTTGGCTTTTGGGTCACACCTGGCAATGCTCAGGGGTGACTCCTGACTCTTCACTCAGAAATTACTACTGGTATTGCTCAGAGTACCATATGGGATATTGGGGATCGAACCTGGGTCAACTGTGCAAAGCAAATGCCCTCCCCGCTATACTATCGCTCCAGTTCCAGAATCTTTGACTGGTGGACTCGGGTGCCCGCTGTGCTCTTGGACTGACAAGGATGGTACAGTTGGGATCTGGATAACGAGGTCCAAGGAGTGAGGTTTTGCCGTCACAGTTGTAAGTGAACCTGCATGTGGCTGTGCTCCATGGACCGTCCGTGTGGCTGGTCCGTGTTGTAGGATTCGGTGGCCTATGAGGACGTGGCCGTGAACTTCAGCCTGGAGGAGTGGGTCCTGCTGGACCCTGCAGAGAAGCAGCTGTACCAGGAGGTGATGCAGGAGACCTACAGGAACCTGGCATCCATAGGTGAGGATGGCCCTGCTGCCAGCACCTTGTCCCGATAGAACACATGTTCCTGGCTCAGGAACATCGTGCCATTACATGTTTAGATTAGATACTCAGAAAACCTGGAGGGGGGAGGGGGGACCACACTGGGCAGTGCTCAGGGCTTATTCTTGGCTCTGCAATCAGGAATTACTCCTGGTGGTGCTTGGTGGACCATATGGGATGCCAGGGATTGAAACCAGGTTAGTTATATGCAAGGCAAGTGCTCTACCCATTGTATTATCTCTTTAGCCCACTGCTAGGAATATTCACATAAGTAAAACAAGCATCATCATCCCATAAGGTGGCAACCCAGTATGACTGACTGCTCTTCTCTGGGTCTGCATTCTACAGAGGAAGAAGGAAGACCCTGACATGGGGTGGTCAGTCCAGAGCCTGGGGGAGAAATCTAGTGTGAGTCAAGCTCAGCAGAACAGCAGGGCCCACAGAGGCTTCCCTGCAATGAACACTTTATTTATTGGTTTTGGGCCACATCTGGTGGCTCTCGGGGATCATTTCCTGGCGGGGCTCAGGAGATCCTCTGGGGTGCCGGGAATTGAACCCAGGTCTGCTGCGTGTAAGGTAAATACCTTAACCGCTGTACTCTAAACCCTGGGCACTTTTTTTAATTTTGGGGTCACACCTGGTGATGCACAGGGGTTACTCCTGGCTCTGCACTCAGAAATTACTCCTGGTGGTGCTCAGGGGACAATGTGGGATGCTGGGAATCGAACCCGGGTCGGCCTAAACGCCCTACCCGCTGTACTATAGCTCCAGCCCCCTGAACACTTTATTTTTAAAATTTATTCTTGAGCGGGCCCAGTAACGTCTCCATTTTGAGACTTGTTGTTACTGTGTTTGGCATATCAAATACGTCACGGGTAGCTTGCCAGGCTTTGCTGTGTGGGTGAGATACTCTTGGTAGCTTGCCGGGCACTCCAAGAGGGGTGGAGGAATCGAACCCGGCTAGGCCAGGCTGGCTGCGCGCAAGGTAAATGCCCTACCGCTGTGCTAGCTGTAGAAAACAAATTATTTCACAATGCCTTTTCAGTGGGCTGGAGCGATAGCACAGCGGGTAGGGCATTTGCCTTGCACATGCTCAGTGACAGTGACAGTGCCTTTTCAGCAGTTCTGATTGTTTGGTGGAAACTAAACAATAATGGCCCATCTTTTGTCGAAATAATGAATGTAATCAATGTAGAGAAAAGTTAAGTAGAAATCATCTGCCTCACAGGCATTTAGAGGGGTGGGAGGGGGGTATACTGGGGTTCTTGGTGGTGAAAAATGAGTACTGGTGAAGGAAGAGGTGTTTTATCATTGTATGACCAAGACTTAAACCTGAAATCTTTGTAACTTTCCCCACAGTGATTCAATAAATAAATATAACAACAACAACAAAAAACATCTTGGGCACTGCATATGACCCTCTGAGCCCCACCAGGATGATCGCTGAGCACAGAGTCAGGAGTAATCCCCTGAGCACTGTTACATGTGAACCGCCCCAACTAACAAAAGAGGCCAGCCCACTGAAGGGGCTGGCAGGCTGGGCAGTGCTCACAGAACCTCAACTAGTTTCCTTCTCTGTTGCCGGTCACTCTCATGTTATGATGCACCTTTGTGCTCATGGAAATCGCACACCAGGTTGCAGTGCTCACTGGGTCTTGGTGCTCCCGAGGCTCATGCGGAAGGGCTGGCAGGCGTGGTCTCTGGGGCTCGCACTCGTGGTCGAAACCCGCGAGACAGGGTGGTAGTGGCGGTGGTCACGCAGATGGCCACCAGGGGGCGCTCTGCTGCTCCTGGCGCTTGCCCGTCCTGGCCGTTGCACCCCGTTCTGCAACGTTCTCAGACTATCTGGGAGAGGCTGTGCGGATGCCGGAAGTGGCTTGCGGTGCTGGGGATCGCAGACAGCAGAGCTGCGAGGCTCCAGAGGAAAGCCTCCAGGATGACACTTGGTGCCTGCGGGGCCCCAAAAAAGTAAGACTGGGGACCATGCACGTTGCAAGGCGGGTGCTCTCAGCCCTCCGTGATTCCTCTGAGCTCAGCATCTTCCTCTCCGAGCCCCAGTTTCTCCACGCGTAACATCGGGCAGATAAGAGCAATGCCTTGTGGACTTGTTGGAGGATTTACTAAAATAACCCATATAAAGAGTTTAATCACAGCATCTGGAAAATTTTATGTGCTTACAAAGTCGCTAGCTCTTGTTGTTGTCATAGTTTATTCCTTTTTTTTAAAAAAAATATGTAACTGGAGCTACAAGTCTGCATCTGTTTTGTGTCTCTGGGGGCCATGCCTAATCCATCCAGGCCACCAATGCACATGGCAGTCCGGATCTGCCTACTCTGTGCTCTGGGTGTGTGCTTGTGAGTACTTGCTACAATTTGGGAGTGTGAAGAAAGTAGAATTTCTTTATAGCAGACCCCCATACTATCCTTCCTGCCTTTCCCCCAGCCCTGCATCGGAGAGAACGAAACCAAAGGAGAAAAATAAAAAATCCTGCTTTCCCCCTGTGAAGGGCTGAATGGTGTGTGCTCATTCCCAATTCCTGTGTTCATATCCCCACTTGCAGTACTGCAGTATCCAGAATGTAATGTGTTTTGGAGATAGAACTGTGTATGTGTATCTGTGTGTGTGTATGTGTCTGCATGTGCATGTGTGCCTGCGTGTGTGTGTGCATGTGTCTGCGTGTATGTGCGTGTGTGCATGTACATGTAGGTATCTGCATGTGTGCACAGCGCGCATGTGTGTGTGTGTGGTGTGTGTGTGTGTGTGTGTGTGTGTTTGGTGGGGCAGTGCTTCCCAGCAGTGCTCAGGGACCTGGGGATTCTCAACCGACCAGACCAGAGAAGAGGAGGACATAGTGTCCTGGTGCCTTTTCCTCTGAAAACTGCAACGGAGGTGAACTCTGCTAGTTCCAGGAAAGCCTGAGCAGCTAGTCTGAAGAGCCGAGTCCTGCTGTGCCTGGGGCAGAGAGCCACGAGGGACAAGGGACGGCCAAGCCAACAGGGTCAGCTCACTCCTGGCCTTCTGCAGCTGCAATGTTTGAAAAATCAGCTGTTTCTCCTTCTCCCTGAGTCTGTCCTCTGGCAGGGGGCCCCAGAGGCCCCTTGCCCTGGCAGGATCGAGACTGGAACCTGCAGGCACAGCACCGAGGGTGAAGAAAGGAGGAAAGGAGAGTTTCTCTGAGGCGGCACTGCCACAAGCCCGAGGCGGCCGTTGCTGCATCCCCTTGGGGCTCTGAGGTCACCTCTCCTCCCTCTGAGCCACAGGCCGCAAGGCCGAGCCTGCAGCTCCCTCCCAAGCAGCACACGGCTCCTTCCTGCCGCTCGCTACCGGGGCTGGGATGGAAGACCCCTCGTGCTAGGGTAGGAGACAGGACTGCAGTGAGGGCCCTGCCTGAGCCTGAGCCTGGCACCACCTGGTGCCCTCACAGCAACAGGTGCAGCCCTGGAGGCCCCCAGCACCCCCCGGGGGACCGGGGCATACCTGGCACAGCAGGAGCCAAGCAGCAGCACACTCCGCTGTGTGTGTGTGTGTCAGTGTTTGGTGTGTCTCTGTGTGTGTGTCAGTGAGTGTGTGCATGTGTGTCTGTGTGTCAGTGAGTGTGTGGGCATGTGTGTGTGTCTGTGTATCAGTGAATACGTGTTTATGTGTGACTAGTGTCAGTGAGTGTGTGTGTCTCTGTGTGTCTGTGTGTCAGTGAATGTGTGTGCATGCCTGTGTGTCTTGTGTCAGTGCGTGTATGTGTGCGTGTGTCTGTGTGTCTGCATCAGTGACTGTGTGTATGTCTGTGTGTTGATAAATCTATGTGTGTGTATGTCTGTATCAGTGTGTGTCTGTGTGTGACTGTGTGTCAGTGAGCGTGTGTGTGTCTCTGTGTCTGTGAGTGTGTGTGTCTGTGTGAGTGTGAGTGTGAATGTGTGTGTGACTCTGGCTTTGCTCCTGATCCGGTGAAAGCTCCACCGACCCTTTGAGCACCGACGCCCAGGACCCCAGGCAGAGGGTGTGGATGGGTCAGAACTCAAATCCTGCCTCTGCCCTTCCCCAGTCACCCCCTTCTGGGCAGATGGCTTCACTGCTCTGAGCCCCAGTTCCTGCCCCCGGAAAAGGGGTATGATCAGGCCCGCCTGGCCCAGCTGTTGAGCTGAGCTGCCGAGACTCTCCAGGCCCACGGCTGGCGCCCCGTTCCTGCTGCTCTGTGGGCCAGGCTGGATCTCTCCCTGCCGGCCTCTTCCCCTGCAGGGACGGTCTCTTCTGTTCGGCTCCATCGCACACAAGTCCCAGCAGCCGCGTTTAATTGGATTTACGTTAATGGTTTTATTGATGCCTTTGGTTCAGGGGACCAAGAGGCCTCTGGGTAATTTGCACGTTTTTTAACAAACCAAGTAAAGAGCTGATAAGTATAAACAAGCCTGTTTTGATTGGATTAAGGAGCGGCCAAGCTTGGGGACTGAAAAGCGCTACAGAGCCAAGGAAAGGGCCCTGGAGATGCCAGCCTTTCCACTTGCTTGGACTCCACGTGCTCCCCACAGGTGCCCTTCAGGCCAAGGGAATGAGCATGGGCATCCGGCCCGTGTCAGTTTACTCTGGGTGGGGGGCAGCTCCTTTTTCCACTCACCTCTCCTTGCTCTGCACCTTATCACAAGCGGGTCAACCTTCCACTCATCAGAGAAACATACCTGAGCTCAAGTCAGGTCCAGCGGTTCCTGTCACCCCCAGACCCCTAGGCTTTCCTGTTATTGATTGATTGATTTGAGTTTTGGTTGGGGCCATACCCGGCATGCTCAGGGGTGACTCCTGGCTCTTCATGCAGGAATTACCCCTGGTGGGGTTCAGGGGACCATACAGGGTGAAAATTGGATCTAGGTCAGCCTCATACAGGGCAAGCACCCTTCCTTCTGGGCTATGTCTCCAGCCCATGGCCCCCCTGTTTATAGCTGTTTGTGTGTGTATATGGGGGGGTGTCAGCAGTGGCTTCTCACCAGGGGGCTCAGTGGAGAACTGTCTGCTGGAAAGTTGTTTGTGTCTCAGTGGGTTCATGAAACGACACAGCAGAAGCGAGAATGGTGTGGTGGTGGCAGGGGTTGGGGCATGGTTCGGTCTTACTTTCAGAAAACTGCTGTCATGGGGCGGAGGGGGAGGGGCCCAACTCCAAGCATGGATGATGCTTGCCAAGTAGGGGTTCACCGAGTCTGGCCAGCTGAACCCACTGTCCTATTCATATGGGGACAGCTGGTCATTTGTTGACCTACAGCTTGGGTAAATGACCAAGTATGCTTCAATCGGATTCCTCAGTAGGGGTGGGGAAATGTGCCAAGAGAGAGGCCCAGCCTCATCATCAACGACTTTCCCAGGCCTGTCTAGTCTCTCAGTCCGTCATATCAGCTTACACCCCACTGGCCAACCCCAGGCTGGGAGTGGGCGAGCACCCCAGGATCCCACAGCGATGGCTTGAAGGAGGGAAGGACTGGGTGGGTTTTTTCTCTCAGTGGAGCACACATGATATTGAAAAAGTTCTTGATTTCAAGTATGCAACTCTGAGAGCTCCCAGGAAATCCTGTTTTGCTGATTGGACTGCGTGGCTTCAGGTCATTTCTTAGGCTTTATGTCTTAAGAGTTATGAACCTTCAGACCCTCAAAATCAGTAGCTGTTGGTCAGATGCTTCATGGTTGCAAATATGCTTGTACACAGGGCAGGTGAGAGGATAGTAAATATGTGCATATTTAATCTACTCAGAAGCATTGTCCTGGGAGTGGGGAGGTGTTTGTGACTCTAATCTAGATTTCTCAGAGTGGGGTGACTTGAGCATGGTGTAAAACCTCCTGGTGGGACTTGAGTCATAGCTGTTTTGTTTGTTTGGGGGCCACACCTGGTGACTCTCAGGGGTTACTCCTGGCTCTGCACCTAGGAATTACTCTGGGGCATGCTTAAGGAACTGGATAGGATGCCAGGGATTGAATCTGGGTCAGCTGCATGCAAGGCAAGAATCCTACCTGCTGCCTATCACCCCGGCCCCATAATTTTTATTTTATGATGCATACATTTTGTTGGTCAAACTCAAGGGGAAACACTGAGTAAGCTTGAATAACTGAGGCTGGGAGTCCAAATATGTTTGTGAGGTGCTTGGCTTACTCTCCTGCCCCCAAGAATGTCTTTATTTGTGTGGCCACCACCCACACAGCCCCTTGGGTATATATGTTCTCTCATTCTTCTCCAGTTATTTGAATTTTCAGTCCTGGTCACAAGTAGTTTCATTCTGGGGAGCTACTGTCACTCGAAATTGCGTCCAAACAGAAGTCTATTTTTACCTGGCCAGTCTTTCAAGGAGAGCACCTGGTTGTGTACATCTGTGTGTCTTATTTGGGTTCGTAGTTCCCTCCACCATTTCTTCAACAGAGAATAGAATTCCTGGGAGGATGGGGTTGATGTTTTCAGAGTCAAGAGAATCAGTAGAAATGATGTTTCAGCACCATGGACAGAGCTCAGATCCGGCCAAGGGGGCATGGCAAACCCCCACAGTTGGGGAAGGATTCTTGGTTGTTTCATCTTCCTCTCTGTGGGACACCATTTTATCAAGAGATGGTTAAGTGGTGAACAACCTTATTCTGGGTTATTCTGGGGGTGGGGGGTGGGATTCTGGCTTCCTTTCTATCGTCACTTCCTTGATTGGACTTGGTTTCTGTTTCTCACCAGTGAAAGAGTCATCGCAACATCCAATTAACTTGGAGAGGAGTTCAGAAACTAAATGCTATGGCAGGTTAAATTATTGGCCCCAGTATTTATTCCTTCTGTCTTCCCCATGCCTCAGAGCTTGGGGGTCAGTTCTACAAGAACCTAGGTGTTCTTCATTTTGCCACGATGAATTGCTTGCTTAGCTGTGAAAAACTAGCAGACAGGTATGCAGACCATGACAAAGCTGAGGAAGGTTCTCTTGTGCTCTGTCATCTCCCTGAGTAAAACCTCCAGGGAGGGGGGGCTGGAGTGATAGCACAGCTGGTAGGGCATTTGACTTGCATGCGGTCAACCTGGCTTCAATCCCTAGCATCCCATATGGTCCCCCAAGCACCGCCAGAAGTAATTCCTGAGTGCATGAGCCAGGAGTAACCCTTGTGCATCTCCTGAGGTGACCCAAAAAACAAACAAACAAAATAATTAAAAAAACCTCCAGGGAGGGTTGCTGCCTCTTCAGCTTGGGGTCCAAAATAAACGTACCCAAACCTGACAGTGGGAATAACGTGCCTTCAGAGGGGCTTCAGACACTCAGACGTGAAAGTGTTGATGCCCACCCAGGAAGCAATGTCCCCCAGTACACAGAGCTGAGGAGTGGCTGGGCAGGGGCTTGAAGCTGGAACGTGAAGGTCATACCTATAACTTTTCCAGGGACCCTTCCCCATCCAGGCTGAAAGCCCCAGCCTGTGTCTGTCTGTCCAAGGGGACCCTGGGGGGTTGGCTCAGGTGAGAAGTGGACAGAAGCAGTGCTAACACCTGAGGGCCCCGGCTTTATCCCTGGGAATTAGAGAACAATTACAGAATCCAGGAGTTTAATGAAGTGGAAAGTGGCCTATGATAACAATAATTAGCACTTAAACATTGCTCTTTAACATTAGCCAGCGTTAACAGGCGTGTTTATTAATTAAACACTTCCTGAGCCCTGGGAGAGATGGGAGGAGCTAAAGGGTGGGTCTGGTTGGGGGGAGTGGGTGGCATCTACCCTCCCCCCCGAGGCTCCTCCTTGGGCTTGGGGAGGAGGGGTGGGAGGGAAACTGTTCTCTGAACTTCATTTTTTCCTTTTTTTTGAATTTTTTCCCCTGGGTTTTAGGCCACACCTGGCAGTGCTGGCTTACTCCTGACTCTGTGCTCAGGGATCACTCCTGGCAGTTTTCAGGAGAACATAGGTAGTACCAAGGATCCAAACCGGTAGACCACATGCAAGGCAAGCACTGCACCATCTCTACAGCCCTGGGGTTATTATTCTCACAGTTGAGAGATATTTCTCTGCTCACCGGCTTACCAAAAGTATGAAAATTAAGGACTGTTGGGGCTGGAGCGATAGCATAGAGGGTAAGGTAGGGCATTTGCCTTGCATGCGGCCGATCCAGGTTCGATTCCTAGCATCCCATATGGTCCCCTGAGCAACCGCCAGGAGTAACTCCTGAGTGCAGAGCCAGGAACAATCCCTGAGCATCGCCAGAAGTGACCCAAAAAGTAAAAAAAAAAAAAGAAAGAAAGAAAGAAAGAAAGAGAAAAAAGGAAGAAAATTAAGGACTATAAACCAAGGCCCTGTGTTTGAATACAATCAGAGGGAGAGAATATATTTCTTTGGGGGAGGGTCCTCCTAGGTAGTGCTTAGGAGGGCCGGGGCTCCCCTGCTAATTCTTGGCCATGAGGCCCAGAGGCATAGTGCCAGGGCCCAAGGAGGCAATGCTGATTGGTCCTGCAGTGCTGGGGAGAGCCCGGCTGCCTCAGCAGCACTGGGGTCCAGACCACACCAGGGATGCTCAGGGAACCATGTCAAGGACCTGCAGCTTGGTGGATGGACATAGAGGGTGTCATGATAAGTGAAATGAGTCAGAGAGGGACAGACATAGAAGGACTGCATTCATTTGTGGAATATAAAGTAGCGTAATAGGAGACTAACACCTAAGGACAGTAGACACAAGGGCCAGGAGGATCACACCATCGTTTGGAAGCCAACCCCACATGCTGGGGGAAAAGGCAGTTGGGATGGAGAAGGAACCACTAAGTGAATGATGAGTGGAGGGATCACCCAGGATGGGAGATGCGTGCTGAAAGTAGACCAAGGACCAAACACGATGACCTCTCAGTATCTGTATTGCAAATCATAACACCCAAAATGAGAGGGAGGGAGAGAGAGAGAGAGAGAGAGAGAGAGAGAAGGAATGTACCTGCCACAGAGGAAGGGAGCGGGGGGGGGGGGGG
>JAOXYA010097599.1:0-10942 GCA_028565675.1 Sorex palustris
CCACCCAGCATCATGAAAACTATAAAGCTAACATCCAGGGGCTGGAGTGATAGTACGGTGGTAGGGAATTAGCCTTGCATGCATTGACTGGGGTTAAGAATTATTATTCAATCTTAATATGGTGCACGGGAGGTCAAATCTCCTAAATCTTGTTAGTATTCATTCTGACATAACTTATTCAAATAGATAATCACAACTGTTCAATAGTATTACAAAAAGACATTAGGTTGTGATCCAATTTACTCATTTGTTTACCATGCCATTTAACATTGTCACTTGTCATATACTCAGGATAAAAGGGATAAATGTGATTAAAAATTGTTTTCCAGGTCTAAGAGATAGTATAGGATTTCAGGGGCTTTCATTGTGTACTGCTAATGCTGCTTTGATACTCAGCACTGCATATGTCCCCCAGGAAAGAGTCCTAAGCACAGACTTATTAGTAAGCCCTGGTGACAGTTGGGTATGATCTAAAACACCGTCAAATATTTTATTTTATATTTTTTGGTAACTACTGACAAAATTTTGGAAGCTCCTATATAGCCTAGAGTTAAGCTATCACAGAGAGTCTAAATAAGAGTAAAATAATACAGAGTGTTCCCTTCCATCTGTGAGACATAAAGAAACATAAAGTAATAGAAAATAACCAAAGAAAGCAGAAGCTGTGAACTGGCCTACAGAATTGAGCTGATCTACAGAACTGGTCTAAATGGTGAACAAATGGGGGAGCTTAGGGGAGAACTGCAGGGTCTGGTGTTGGAACAGGATATGCATGAGACACTCTCGTAATAAGTTTGTAAATCATGGTTCCTATTTTTTCAAAAGATCAGTAATAAAAATTGAGATTATTATACTACTCATGCATTTACATGAAAATATTGTTCTAGGGCTGGGATAATAGCACAGTAGGTCAGGTGCTTGTCTTCCTTATGTCCAACTCAGATTCAGTCCCCTGTGCCTCATGGTTCCTGGAGCAGCATCAAGAGGGATCCCTGAACACAGAACCAGGTGTAAGACATGAACAATACTGTATGTGGCACAGAAAAATTATTCTACATAAATTTCTTCATAAATATAGAGATTATTTATATATGCATAGCATATTTTATCCATCATGCAACATTGGAAAAATAGAGGGTTTGGGCTTTGGGGTTTTTGTTTTGTTTTTGTTTGTTTTTGTGCCACACTCAATGATGCTCAGGGGCTCTTCCTGGTTCTGCACTAAAGAAATTACTCCTTGTGGTACTCAGGAGACCATATGGGATACCAGGAATTGAGCCCAGGTTGAAAGTGTGTAAGGAAAATGCCCTACCGGCTATACTAATCACTCTGGCCCCTAAGATTCTCCATTTGGAAAGAAATAGCATGGAAACTGGTAGCATATTTCTTAGTAGAAGTATAAGTCCCTGCCCAAATATGGGACTTATAAAGGGGAAGCTCGGAGTGAGTAACGCAGTATGCCATTCACAAAGAAAGGCCGTTAAAATAGAAGGCGGTAAATTTCCTACATAAACTTACCATTTGAAATGTTCTATTTTCCTCCAAAATAAATTAAGTGGATTTATAAGAGGTCTAAATATTTTTTTAAACTATGAACGTTATCTTCAAGATCATTCCTATACTACAGGAATTAATTGCTTATATAGTGTCATAAAGATAATCAGCTATAGCCACCTTACTGGTAAATTAATAAAACCAAATGAAGTGTTATGCATAAAACTCTATCAGTAGCAGAATTGTAATCTGAAGTTTGTAAAGGAAAAATAAAAATTGCCTGATATGGAGGCAGCCTGGGAACAGGAGGGAAACTGGGGACACTGGTGGAAGGATGTGAATACGGATGATGAGCTTGGTGCAGGAACATTATAGGCCTGAAACTCAATAAGGAATAACTTTGTAATTCATGGTGACTCAATTAAAACTAGATTATAGAGATGAGCATTCTCTCAGCAATATTCTGTGGCAGGCATTCCCAAGATAGTGAATAGGTAGTCTCTCCAAACAACATTTTCAGCATCTTGATACATCTGAATTCGGAAAGTGAGAGTTTTTGTCCAAGTTTGTCCAATTTAAAATCAGAGTTTATAAATCTGATTAACTGAAGGTAATATTTATAATCACTCTCTGCATGTGACTTTTTCATTGGCGCAACTGCAGTTTTATGTTTCATATATGTATGCATATGGCTTGAGGGATAGCACAGTGGTAGGGCGTTTGCCTTGTGCACGGCCAGCCTGTCTGGGACAGGTTTGATTCCTCCGCCCCTCTCAGAGAGCCCGGCAAGCTACCAAGAATATCTCACCCGCACGACAAAGCCTGGCAAGCTACCTGTGACTTATTCATTATGCCAAACACAGTAACAAGAAGTCTCACAATGAAGACATTACTGGGCCCGCTTGAGGAAATTGATGAACAACAGGAGGACAGTGCTACAGTGCTACATATGTTTGTATCGTAAAAATATGTAATATTTCCTTTTTTGAATTCATATTTAGTATTATTTTATCTAAAGTGTTTATTAGTGATTATTTACAAATGTACTTTATTTATTTTATTTTTTCTTTTTGGGTCACAGCCATCGATACTGAGGGGTTACTCCTGGCTCTGCACTCAGGAATTACTCCTGGCAGTGCTCAGAGGACCATACGGGATGCTGGAATTTGAACCCGGGTCTGTCGCGGGCAAGGCACAAACCCTACCTACTGTGCTATTGCTCTAGCCCCTCCAAATGTACTTTAGACAGATAAACTTCCTAAGGATGAGGATTATTTCCTATTCCCTAGTAGTATATATCAGAAGGTGGCATAACCCCACACGTAATAGGAATAATATTATAAAAGAGTCAAGAATGGGCAAATACTGATTAAGACATAGAGAAAAAGCAACTCTTACAGAGTTGATTATACGTAGACGCGAATGAGAACCTGATAACTGGTATAGTAACTGGCATACATTAAGTAGGTTGTTCAAGAAATTAAACACAGAACTATCACACAAGGCAGAGACCCCAGTTGGGTGCAACAGAGGAAATAAAGCCAACATCTTAGGTTGATATAACAGTCATTTTGGAAAGAACATGTATTTGAACCATTAAGGAATGAATAAAATGTGAATATACTAACAAAGGAAGGTCATTTAGTCTTAGTAAGAAGGAAATCCTGTCTTTTGCAAGAAAAATGAACCTGCAGAGTGCAACATTATCATGTTGAACAATTTAAATAAATTACTTTTTTTGTTACAAACCACTGAAACTGGTAATAAAATATATAAAATTACTAAGGAATGGAGGGTATTGCATACATTTTAGAACTCATTAGGTTCCAGAAGAAGCAGTTACTCCTTCTACACTTAAGAACTTAGGTTTTATATGTCTGTCTTTATTTGCTAATTCAAAGCATAATGTATGTGGGAGTGTTTCTTTCTGATTCTTATTAAACAAACAAATAACATTTTTTACATCAAAATTTGTTTATAGGAAGAAGAATGAGAAAGTAAAAACATCTTAGTTTTGACTCTAAAGTATTCATCTGTATTTCATTGCATATATTTAGGACTTTTATAAGGCTCTGTGCTTATTAATATTTAATATTTGGAGGAATTCTAGCATATTTAGGTCCTCTTCTTTTTTGTGTTCAAATTTTTTCCTTTACTACCATTCTCAAATGCCTACTATAGTTCAAATATTCCTGAATAATAATAGAAAGGCAGCAACTAAAAACATGAAGTTTATTTTAGATAAGTCAATTCATAAAAAAAATACACAAAAAGCAAACTAAAGCAAAATAATGGTAACCTCCCTTTTCACCCAGCCAAATCATCAATATTTTCAAAACAAACCAAGGACAAACAGAAATGTACTTTTACTACTGTAAAATCATCAGTGATTTTATGATTACGGTATTACGGTCCTCCCGTTGTTCATTTATTTGCTCGAGCGGGCCCAGTAACGTCTCCATCATGAGAAATGTTGTTACTGTGTTTGGCATATCGAATACGTCACAGGTAGCTTGCCAGGCTCTGCCGCGCGGGCAAGATACTCTCGGTAGCTTGCCGGGCTCTCCGAGAGGGGCAGAATTTATAACTATAGTAAAAATTAAAGAGTCTCCTGCCCCCGTGCCTGGCTATCCTCCCAGGGGCCCTTGCAGGGGGCGGGTTGAGTTTCCATCCCTACCAAAGCAGAGCTTTGGCAGCCGAAGACCTCCAGAACCAGCCACAATCATGCTGAGACCACTCTCCACACGCATGAAGGTACCGGCAGAGAAACAAAGGCATGCGGGTCCCGGGTCTGAGATCTCCAAACCTGCTCGGATCGGGGCTGAGCATCCTCCACCCAGACTCTCCATATTCCAGTAGGCAGGGGTCACAACCACCAATTGCCCCCATGACGCCATGTAATCCCATCAACAGCCAAGACCCAGAGAGTATAAAACCCAGCTCCCAAAAGAGAACATCTTATTATCTTATTTATTCTTTGGACAACCTGGCAGGCTACCGAATGCAACCTGCTCACACAACAGAGTCTGGAAAACTCCCCGTGGCGTACCCAATATGCAGAATACCAGTAACAATGATGGGTCTCATTCTCCTAACCTTGAAAGAGCCTTGAATATGGCACTTTTTCAAATCTCAGAGCTAGGATGAAGGAGACATTACTGGTGCCTGCTCGAGGCAATCGACGAACAACAGGATGATCGTGATTGTGATCGTGATCATGAGTAAAAATTAATAAATAACCATGAACCACAAAATTACCATTTCCATATATTTAAGAATTGGCTACAAAAGTAAAATTTTCAAACATTAATTTAAAGTCATGAGTTGCTTTAACTGTTTAGTTCCAAGAGTATATATTTTTTAGTTTTTCAATAGCACTGTAGCACTGTCTTCCCATTGTTCATCGATTTGCTCAAGTGGGCTCCAAGTAAAATCACCATTGTGAGACTTGTTACTGTTTTTGGCATATCAAATACGTCACAGGTAGCTTGCCAAGCTACTCTCAGTAGCTTGCCGGGCTCTCAGAGAAGGGCAGAGGAATCAAACCCAGGTTTTCTGCGTGCAAGGCAAACACGCTACCCACTGTGCTATCGCTCCAGCCCTTCCAATAGCAACCCACATAATATGCTTGGCTTCGTATTATTGTTTGTCCGCAGGAGAAAATTACCATTTATTTTTATATTAAGACAGGCTTTTTTTTGTTATTCTGAATAACACTCATGAAAATTATTCAGATTTTGAATGAGTAAATTATTGAATTCTTAAAAATTACTTTTGGCAAATAACTTATCAAATTACTTGAATAAATTAACTAAGGTCTGAGAACAATAAAATAATAAGCTTGATAATAAAATTAATGAAAATTATAGTGTCATTAAATAGAATAGTTTATTAAAATACTATTTGACAACATATTTATTTAAAACATTTGATACAAATTTTTGTATACATGTTTAAAATAAAAAACTTCACGGAAGAGTTTTGCTACCTAAACTAACATACCTGAGAGTAATACTTTACTCTGTGAAATATTTTTAGAAGAGATCAGAAGTGTATCTTTGAGAATGAAGCTATGTTTGAGAGCCAGACTAGACTTTTTCACCTCTTTAAAGTCATAACACTGTCTGCATGGGAACGTGTAACATAATAAGATGCCTATATTCATACAACATCTGATAATACTAAAAAGGCGCATGAGTATTTTAGAAAAGCAGACATTTATTTGTGTGTCTATTCACTTGATAATTCTATGGTGAATGGTTATTTTGAAAGAAAAAATTGAAAAACACAGCATGTGAGAGAAACAAAGGCTGGAAATGGAAAGATAATTGTATGATTGTATGACTGCCAAACTGTGCCTGTTGGATGGTGTACATGAACGACAGGTGGATGAATAATCAACATCACCTGCCTTTGCTATGCAGAAAAAATAAGAAGTACTGGTAACTTCAGGCCCAGGCCCCTAAACTGCATGATACCATCACTGTGAGTTCCCCTAAGATGTATTTCTTTCATGTCCAATATCAGGTAAATGCATATAAAAGTGTGAAATAGTACACGTGAAACAATTGGTGAAAATGTTAAAGTTCCATTACACATAGCACAAATATAAAATCATTTTAAACACTGTTTAAAACATTGCAGTATTTGGGGGATGGAGTAATAGCACTGCAGGTAGGGCATTTGCCTTGCACGTGGCCAACCCGTGTTCAATTCCCAGCATCCCATATCGTCCCCAGAGCACCAACAGGGTTAATTTCTGAGTGCAGAGCCAGGAGTAACCTCTGTGCGTCACCAGGTGTGACCCAAAAAGTCAATAAATTAAATAAATAAATAAAACATTGCAGTATTTGGGCTGGAGAGAAAGCACAGCACACAATTGATCCAAGTTTGATCCCCAGCACCCCAAAAGTTCTCCCAAGTCTAACAAGAAGTGATCCCTGAGCAGAGCCAAGAGTAAGCCCTTATTACTGTCAGATAAACAAAAGACTGAACAAAAACAGCATTTATTTTAAAATAAATAGTTCAAATCTGCTATGTCAATTATTATTAGGAGGACAATCTCCCTCTCTGATCTCTATTAACACCTGTCACTATGCTACCCTATGCTACCATGAAGTTTAGAAGAATGAAAAAATGTTATTTCAAGGTTTAAAAAAATAAAAGTTCTTTAAGCAATTAAATTGGAGAGAAAACAAATGAAGATGAGAACAGGTAAATGGAAAAATGGATTAAAGTAAACCTGTTAGAGTAGGAAAGGGCAAAAGCAGCACATCTCTAGAGTTGACTTTATGTTTGCAATTTAAATTTGCATTAATTATAAAATTTTCACTTACTGACATCCAGCATATATTCCTGAGACTTAGGCAGACTTGGGTAACTTCATAATAAGTGAAGGAAGTCAGAAAGATAAACAAAACCTAGATGATCTTGCTCATATGTGGTATGTGAAGAAACAGAGTTAAGAAACAAATAATTTTCAAAGGACACAAGTCATCAGATTGATAAGAAAACTGAGATGAACAAGCAGGGGTGCTAGGGAGAGAGAGAGAGGGTGCTGAGGATGTTGCTTGCAGCTAGGGATATATCGCACAGCAGGTAGAGCACTTGAATCTGAATGAATCCTCAGCGCCCCATATATCCCCTGAGCCTCACCACTGGGTTTGGTTCCCCCAACTACAAGAACAATAAAAATAGTTAAGATAAATACCTCCCTCTTCTTCCTAAAGGTTTCTCCTGTGACTTTTCTAAACCCTGATTCATGGCCAGATCTGACTATTCAGCATGTAAGTCACCCAAAATTTCACCTTAGGGATCTGGGGTTAATTTTAGTTCACACTGTCAATCCAGTCTGTATCTCTATGCCCTCTGGATAAGTGCTTGCAGATAGGTGTTGGTAGTTTGAAACATGTGTGCTGGAAGCAATTGTTTGGATTTTGCTCTGTTTCTTTTCCTTTTGTATTTTATTTCTTTCTGTTTGGTTTGGTGTTGGTTTGGCTGTTACCACTGGTGGTGCCTAGGGCTTACTCCTAGCTCTAAGCTCAGTGACCACCCCTAATAGGCTCAAACCCGGGTTGGACAAGTGCAAAGCATGCGACTTATCCACTGCACAATTGCACAGCCTGTTTCATTTTTGGTTGTAGAAAAGGCAAAATTCCAAAAACTGGGGCTGGCTGGGCCCATGTTTTTCCAAGCTTTCATCACAACCAACATGTTAATTAAACAATCTCTAGGGCTCTAAATATATAATTGTCCTTCCAGATTATTATGAAAGTGTATTTGTCAACGAAGAAAGATATAACATATTACATTTTACAATATGCACCCTGATATAAAGCTCTTAATATTTAGACACTTGCTATATGAATTTCCAAATGCACAAGTAACAGAGATTAAGGGATGTGCTTCGAATTCACTGAAATCTGTATAAGTACCTTTGGTGGATATAAATACTGGAAGTTCCCCTATCACAGTTTTAGTGTTCAAAGGAAACTTTGATCTGATTCCAACTGCAAAGTCTCTGTTAACTAGTAGCCAGCTTTGGTTTGAAAAACTCTGTACTACTTAAGTTCCTTCATAGTCAAGCTCATTCAAAAAGAGAAGATTTATGTTATCAAAAATGTGTAATTGCATTTCTGGAGAAGTAAAGCTAATTTAATAAATACTTATTCCCATTTATACAGACAAATATAGAAGAAAAATGGAAATCAAATTTCTAAAAGCATAAGATTTCAGAATGAAGGAAAGACAAGTCAAAAAGTTGACCTCATATAGCAACTAGAGGCAAAAAGCCATTGGAATTTGATAAGACTGAAAATTCAACCTTGTCTTATTTTATTCTCCAAACTGAAACACAAGTAAAATCATTTCATTAGCATTTATAAAATCCAGCTATTTTAATTTGACTATTCCCTTGGAGGTACTTTCTATAGACATATCTTTACTTCATCAGGTCTTACATTTCTTGCAAACTTTGAAATAGTCTTATATTCAAAAACTCAGTTGCAATCATACTTCATCTTATTGCTCCCTGTTTCTTGCCTCACCTGCTACTTCATCTTTTTCACTCAACAAATTATTTTTAATATCTGTTAACTGTATCTCAAACTTTGTCTTCCAAAGATATGTGTGTGTGTGTGTGTGTGTGTGTGTGTGTGTGTGTGTGTGTGTGCGCGCGTTCTGGGTTTTGGTGTCATGCTGGAGATGCTTAGGACTGACTCCTGGCTCTTTGCTCGGGGATCACTTCTGGTGGGCTCAGGGACCATATGTACTGACAGAGATCAACTTGAGTTGGCTTTGTGCAAGACAAGGGCCCTTCCCACTGTATTATCACACTGCCCCCTGGAGTTATTTCTTCCTTCCTTCCCTTATTCCATCCCTCCTTCCCTGCACCCCAGCCTTCCTCAGCCCACCCTCCCCACCACAGCCACAGATTATGCCCCAATCTTTTTTATCTACCTTATTGGCTCCAACTTTTGCCTGTTTTTATGGCTGAGTATTCAAAATCATAATCTGGATATTTTTACTTTGTGTCTTATTATATTACCATGGATATATATGTATATATATGTATTTCTCTAAGTTTTCTACCTATAATTTTGTCATATTAATTAGCTTAAAGATCTTATACTAAGTCAGTAGATAAAGGAGGATTTATCATCATGGTATATGATATTAATTGCACAAAATCACTCCCAAATATTTGGTTCACTGCTAAAGTAGTTATGTTTTATAGTAGTGAAAGGAACATTCTCAGTCAACTCCCTAGCCAGTCAATAATTTCTTATCCATGTTTTGAAGACTCAAATTCTAAATTCAAATCCTACATTTTAGCATAAATATAAATATGTCCCATCATGAACAAGATTTTCAGATTCATTTCTCATATCAGTATATATCATGATCCATAAATCCTATAGAAATCATCCCTCAATATGTATAACTATTTGCTGTATTTATTACATTTATCTCATTCCAAAGAAACTTTTAACATTTTTTAAGTTGTCAGATAAAAGAATAGGCATGTTTTATTAAAAGTAATAAAGTTAAAGATATAGACAAAGTTTGTATTGTATCAGTTGTTATACTTAAATGTAGGCCAGACAAGCAATACAAAGTTTGTTGGAAGTTCAACGGCAAATCAAGTGAGACCAAGTGGCTATGGATAACTTTGTTCTCTAAATGGGTCAGAAAGTTGTTCCAGCCAAATTTTGCTATGTGATAATGCAGACCAAGGATTTTCAGTTGGTCAACAGATATCACAGTCTCAGATTTTCTACAGAATTATCAACTATCTAAAATGTTATGTTTTTCTAATAGTATCCAAAATAAAATACACTGTAGCACTGTCTTCCCATTGTTCATCGATTTGCTGGCGTGGGCACCAGTAACATCTCCATTGTGAGACTTGTTACTGTTTTGGCATATCAAATACGGCAGGGAAAGCTTGCCAGGCTCTACCATGCGGGCAGGATACTCTCGGTAGCTTGCTGGGCTCTCCGAGAAAGATTGAGGAATCGAACCCGGGTTGCCATGTGCCAGGCAAATGCTCTATCCACTGTGCTATCGCTCCTGCCAAAATAAAATATAGCCAAGAAATGCACAACTCATCATAAGTCTCTGCCTACTAATTTCTAATATGAGAGTATAAAGAAATCCATACTATCAGGCATACAGTCACAAGAAAACCTGGGAGAAACAACGTATTATTTCTTTAACACATTAGATCAATGCTGTGAGTAATATATCAGGTTCAATCTCCTGATAAAAATGCTATTATAGGAGACAGAGAGCATGAGGTTTAAGGTGCTTGCTTTGCATGCCAGCTAGCCCCAGAATCACATATGGTCCCCAGAGCACTGCCAGGAGTAAGACCTGAAAATAGTGTGGTGTGCCCCTTTACCCCAGCCTCACACCCCAAAATAAATTAAAAATAATTTGAGAAATATAACTAGAAATAAAGAGCTTTGTAAAATATCACCCTTTGGTTTGTCATATCTCTGGAAAGTCAATGAGGAATGGTAGGATAATCTGAGATAGATTTTGACCAATTATATCCATGTTGTAGGGTAGAATAAAGGTCAAAGTTAAGGTCAAAAGAACTCTAGGGGTTTGAGGAGCACTGATTTGCATGTGTATGACCCTCACATTTATTCCAGCACCGTAAGGGACCATGAGAACCAACCAGTATTCTCCTCTTAACAATTTAAAGAATAGGAAAGAAAGTAAGAAGTGTGGTTACATTCTTTTCATTTTATTTCCAATTGTTCCCACCATTACGAAAAGTACTATGGGGGGAAATATTAGGGCCTGTAAAGTGTACATATATATATATATATATATATATATGCACACATATATGTATATAAAGTATTTGCTCGAGCGGGCCCAGTAACATCTCCATTGGAGACTTTGTTGTTACTGTGTCTGGCATATCGAATACGTCACG
>JAOXYA010097606.1:0-10941 GCA_028565675.1 Sorex palustris
CATGGCAGAGCCTGGCAAGCCACCCGTGATGTATTCGATATGCCAAACACAGTAACAACAAAATCTCCAATGGAAACGTTACTGGGCCCGCTCGAGCAAATCGAAAAACAATGGGAGGGCCTTTACCTTTACCTTTACAAATAAACTAGAATATTAATATATTAGCAGAAATGTAAGAAATTCTTGATTTATGACTGATTACTTCTTCTCCTTTCCCTCTACCCAATTTTGAGTTACACAGACAAATTAAAGACACAAAAATGCATTGAAAAGTTTGGTCCCTAATTCTATCTCTTCATGCACTATTGATTCAAAATCTTCAAGAAACAAAATATATCTTTTCAGTTTAAAATATTTTCAGAGGCTGGAGTGATAATACAGAGGACAGGTGCATGCATTACCTTGCATGCACCTAACCTAGGTTCGATTCCTGGCATCCTGCATTGTCCTCAAATTCTAAACGCAGAGCCAGGAGTAAGCCCTGAGCACCACCAGGTATGGACCAAACTAAAACTAAATTGTTTTCAAAAAACACTATTTGAAAAAAAAAAAACAACAGGCCTCACAGTTTATTAGTATCAATTCATCTTAATAGTGGAGCGATAGCCCAGCGGGTAGGGTGTTTGCCTTGCACACTGTCAACCTAGCCAACCCGGGTTTGATTCCTTCACCCCTCTCGGAGAGCCTGGCAAGCTACCAATAGTATCTCGCCTGCACAGCAAAGCCTGGCAAGCTACCCATGAAGTATTCGATATGCCAAAAATAGTAACAAGTCTTACAAAGGAGACATTACTGGGCCCGCTCGAGCAAATCGATGAACAACGGGAGGACAGTGCTACAGTGCATCTTAATAGTAATTAGCAGGGGCCAGAAGGGCATTTGCCTCTTGCATGTGGTCAACCTGGGTTCAATCCCTGATATCCCATATGGTCCCCCAAGCACTGTCAGGAGTGATTCCTGAGTGCAGAGCCAGGAGTAACCCAAGCATCGCTGGGTGTGAATCAAAAAGCCAAAAAAAAAAAAAAAAGTAATTAGCAAAAGGACAAGCCTATGTTACACAAATAAACAACTTACGGACTCATCTTCTTCCTCATCATCTTCATCTGTATGATGGAAGAAATGGCGATAACTTCCAGGGTTTATTTCTGAATCCTCGGGCCCAACAAAGAATCTGGGGACTTCACTCATTTTTTAATTTCAGATTTCACATTTAAATCTACAGCTACGATTTAAATGTGCTATGTCGAAACAGCGTCTAAGTAAACAGCGTCCAAAGAAAGCATTCTTTCCCTCTCTACAGTAACTGCCACATAGATCCACTGCAGCCTGTTCTGCTTATACAATCACTTGAAATTGTGATGTCAGTTGGCAAATAGTCTTCCGCTCTCAGATCTCATTGCTTCATTGCTGGTGCAGCTTAAAGGGCAGAGACAATGGGCCTATTGCTTCAGTGAACAGATGAGGCAATGGTTTCACCTGAAATATAAAAAAATTATGGAGACTACAGCAAAAATATTCATGAAACTTCATATTAAGAAGGCATCAACCTAACATCTTGTTCTTTAAGATTTAATTCTAATTTAATTGATGACGTTTTATGAGACATTTCAACATTTATCATGGATTGATCTTATCCATATTTAAAACTATAATCACACAATGTATAAACACCAAGAGTTTTTTTTCATTAAAGAATGCAGAAATAATTGAAATCCCTAACTGAAATAAATTAATGCATTTTACTTCCATTCCCTTTGCACTGTTAAATATATACATAAAACATGTTCACTGAAAAAGAACAAAGGAAAGTTTTGACCTGCTATGAAACTTGCTAGCACTGTAAATTAATCCTAATTCTTCTGCTTTGTACCAAATGGCAACTATACTATGGGTTCTGTTTTGCTTTTTACTCCCCCATCCAAAAGCAATCCTATTATTTCAATAGTGAAAAGGGAATACATTTGGCAATAAGATACAACTTTTGAGACCTATCACTTAATAATTCACAAACAATGCTAGTTTCTCCAAATACCAGTTTCTTCATCTATAAAAAAGGGGGTATCATATACTGTAATTCTGTGGTACGAAACCCACAGTAAGTACTGTAGCACTGTAGCACTGTTCTCCCATTGCTCATCGATTTGCTCGAGTGGGCATCAGCAACGTCTCCATTGTGAGACTTGTTACTGTTTTTGGCACATCAAATATGTCACACATAGCTGGCCAGGCTCTGCCGTGCAGGCGGGACACTCTCGGTAGCTTGGCAGGCTCTCTGAGAGGGGCGGAGGAATCGAACCCGGGTCGGCCGCGCGCAAGGCAAATAAATGCCTTCCGGCCCCTACCCACTGTGCTACATTCTATGAATCAAATTTCCTAACAGGATTACATAGTGAGAGCATTTAAGAAATAAAGGAGAAAGGTCCTAAAACTTGGCACATCTGATGCACAAGAAACTGAGAACATTGGAGCTAGGAACTACAAAGGATGCAAAGAAATAAGGGTAAAGAACCAATTTTGAGAAGAACCCAAGACACAGAAAACTGAGAAGCCAGGGAAGAATTTCCAATGTCCAATGTGACTTGACTGCATTTTCAGAGACTGGGAGGAGGGAGGGTGAGCAGAGACAGAAGTGGGGCCTGAGGGTCCTCTGAGGACTTTGTGATAAAGGTTGGCAAAGGGACCGGGTCTGAGGACGTCAAGATGTCCAGAGGTTGCTGTTTCTCGCTTTGCATCTTTTGTTCATCTCACTATTCTTTTTAAATCTATATATTTAGAAATATTTAATAAAGAACTGAAAAAGCAAATGATTAAGAGCATGAATTTTGAAGCTAAAAGGGTTAGCTTAGAAATTTAACTCCAGTAACTGTGACCTCTCGAGACCTCAATACTCTTGTCTACACTTATCTCAGAGACAAATTTAAAACGTGTTTGCCTGCCCAGGCCACATTCCATATGAATGAAGCAGAATGTTTAGGAGCAGAGCCCAGGTACTGTTAAGGCTACCCACGTGCTTCCAATGTGCAGCCACGTTCAAGAATCATTGTAGTTCTCCAAGAATCAGGGGAAGCTGAGAAAAAAAGAAGCACATGGCTAGCAAGAAACAAGATAAAGCTAATGAAAGAGAATCTTTTTTCCTCCTAAGACTTAGCACATTTCAAGTATCCAATAAAATAAAGAGTCCTCCCCCAAACTTCCCTTAATGGTTTTCAAGATCTCATCTCTGAATAACTCTTTATGATCTTCGGATTTAACCTTGTACTTGGAGGGGAATCTAGGTTCTCAGCAACCGCTCCTCTCGGGGTTCCTGAGAAAGCTTGTGGGGTGCTGGGGATCAAACCACGGTCACCTGCAGGCAAGGCATGCACCTTACCTTACCTTGCACTATTGCTGCATTACCTTGTGATTTCCTGGAATTGGAGAAAGTTTCCTCATTCTGAAAATATCTGGGGTATAAAAGGGTTCATCATTTAATCAGAAATGGGAACCATACAAAGGTCACAAAATCAAATAACTGGAACAAGATCACACAGCTAGCAAGGTCTGCACATGAAACTCAAACACAGCCTATTTAAACCAAAGGCTTTCGTGTTTGCTTAAGACCATGCAGAACTACGCACGTACTTATCAGAACATGATATGTGTCTAATAAGTTGTAGGAAAATGGAGAGCAGGGAATAAATCAGGTTTTTTTTATTCACCTTAGTATATGAATATAATATTGTGGCTCTTTTGGAGAGCCCGGCAAGCTACCAAGAGTATTCCGCCCGCACTGCAAAGCCTGGCAAGCTACCAGTGATGTGAGGTATTCGATATGCCAAACACAGTAACAAGTCTCACAATGGAGATATTACTGGTGCCCGCTCGAGGAAATTCACTGGGATTTCAAAATCTGAAATTAGCACAACACAACTAAATATTTGTGGCCTACACTAAAGTTGTAGTTCTCCAACTTTCCCTCCCATGGGAAGCACTGAAGGCTTGCTGATGGCTGCCTGGAAAGCCTGTGTATTGGGCATACACGCTGGGCTTTCCAAAGGGGCTGAAGTGGGTCTGGCACAGGGCTCGGTGCTCTGCACGTAGGATCCCGTCTCAGACACCCACACCAGGTCCAGAGTGAGGGAGTCTGCTGATGCTGAAATTCGACAAAACTGGACTAGAAAGTCTTTGCAAGTAGCCTTCACCAAGTAGCCACCAACAGAATATGCAAATGGTGTGGGTTTCCTTTGGAGGATGAATGCCACACAGACAGCAGAGCAAGCAGCACAAGGTAAATCCGAGTTCTTTATAAAAATCTCGCTAACTGTCGAGAACTGAGACTGCGATGTTGGGCCACAATTTTCAGCAGAGAATATACCAAAGAGGGGCCTGAGGTATAGTACAGGAGGTAGTGTGCTTGCTTTGCAGAACTCAGGTTCGATCCCGGTACCATATATGGTTCCCCCAAGTCCCACTAGGAGTGATCCCTGAGTGCAGAGCCAGAGGTAAGCAATGAGCACTGGGTATAGCCCAAAAAACCCAACCAAAAAATACACCAACAATCCAATCCAGAATATTCCTATTTGCCTCCCTTTTAAGGACGACACAAAAACCCTCTGCCAATGTGTCTTTTCCAGTCCTACCACCCACCCTGGAAACTGGAACTACTGCCTGGAAGGACAATCTCACCTTCAGGCACCTCCTGGCCACTACCCATGCTCCAGACCTTTGAGGTGAGATCTGACTTCAGTCATGCAGTATTCTGAAGCTTCTCCTGACCTGGACTTAAAATCGAAGCCGTCACAGCAGCCCTCTGTATGGTCCCTGGAGGGGCCCAGTATGCCCCTGCTCCCAGATCTGAGGAGTGAGGGAACTCCAGCTCCTTTCCACCCCAGCCGAACACACACACTGGCCCAGTTGGCCTGAAATCATTTGTGAATAGAAATACCAATTCCAAAGGACAAGCCTCCTTCATGACATTGGTTTCAAGCTGCTAGAGACATAATCTGTCCCATTAGGCTTCACTGCTGGCAAAAGCGATGAGGCGTGAGCTGGGAAGACTACTACAGAACTCCCGCCAAAGGCACACAACTTCCAGACTTTCCACTTTCCTGTTTTCGGCATCCATACACCTTCGTGCTAAGCCTGCCTTCTCTGCCTGGAATCATTACCCTACTTGAAAGTTCCTTTTCCTCTGCCAGTGACCACCTAGAAAGTAATGGACAGGCGCTTCCCTGCCTCCTGGACGCCTGGCTGACCCCAAGCACTCCTCATCACTCATTTCCTTCCTCTGGACTCCAAGCCTGTCCACTACTTCCTTAGGTGGTCACTGCCACAGTCGACCTGCATTGAGAGTTGAGAGATTTTCCCCCTTAAAGAGTCAGAAGAGCTGAAAAGCCATTTCACTCATAAAGACACCCACACCCACCACCAGGCACGAGGCCTACTTAGCATTCTACCATTTTCACTTTCTATTTCTACAAGCACAGCAACCCCGAGTTTTGCTGCATGATTTAATTAAAAGCTGGAGCCACTAACACCCCTAGTCTCTAAATAATTCAGCATATCACTCCAAGGAGCTCTAAAGCCCTCCTCCCTAGCCACTATCTTTTCACTTCATTAGCAAGTCCAAGAAGCTATTTACCTATTGTTTCCGCTCACCACCGGCTCACCACCTTGAAGACAAAGCTCCTTTTTTGTCCTCCAGCGGGTGATCCAATGCCCCTTTGAATGAACGCTCCCGGCTACAGAGAAGCTTAGGGAAGACACTGAACCAGGTGCAACAGTAACAATCACAGGCCCTGGGTCAGACGAAGGTGGCTAGGAACTCGTCAGCTCCCCAGTTCAGCAGAAGCCAGAGCTGTCTAGGCAGGGCGCGACCCACGATGTTCCCGGGCTCTTCTGCCACCTTTGCTGAACGAGAAGGGCCCGCTCTGCCTCCCGGCACTGCGCAGGGGCGTGCGGAGGACAAGCCGTTTTCAGGAAGGCACGGGCACCCTAGAAGGACTCGGGTTCCTGGCACCAGGACCGTCTTTCCTCTGCCTCTGAGACGGAAACTTCCTATTTCGCCGCAAAATGCTCGGCAGCCCAAAGTAAGCCCTGTGGATCGCGGTGCAGGGGCGAGGATGCTCTGGCCAGGGCGCAGCGCGGAGGACAGGGCGCCTCGCAAGCAAGGTGGGCAGGGCCCCCACGGGACCCCCTGGCTCCGCGTCTCCGGCAGCAGCTCCTCAATGACCACTACTAGCCTGCCCGCGTCTCCCTCCAAACGCCCGAGCACGACACAGCGCTGGGACCTCGGGCTCCAGGGCACCGCGGGTCGCGGCCACCAGACTGGACAGGGGGAGGAGCAACGGGAAGAAAACGAACCATCCCTGCTTTCAGAAGCCGAACCTCCGGGCTGCCCGCCGTCCGGGGCAATGCGGCTCGGGGCTCCCGGGCGAGCAGAAAGGGGAAGTCGTGGCAGAAGCGGGGGAGCAAGCACGGGAAAGGCTGCGGCACGCCCTCGAGGCCACGCTCGCTCCGGCGAGGAGGAAACAAAGCCGGCGGCGGGCTCTGCACGGGCCCCCGGGCCCTGGCACTCGGCGGCGCCGGGCTCTACAACCGGCCCCCGGGCCCCGGCACCTCGCGGCGGCGGGCTCTGCCCCCAGCCCCCGGGCCCCGGCACCTCGCGGCGGCGGGTTCTGCACCCGGCCCCCCGGCCCCTTGCACCTCAGGGCGCCGGGTTCTGCACCCGGCCCCTCGCACCTCACCTGCCGCGGCTGCGGCCGTCCCGCGACGCGCTGGCTCCGGCTGAGCCCATTCAGGTCTCCGGGCGCCCTTTAGTCCCGGGGCAGGGGTGAGGCTGCGTGGAAAGGGACCGAGCTGCAGCGTGGACTTGGCTCTCCCCGCCTTAGTAACAAGCCCAGAGCCACGGAGCAAGACCGCGAGGAGCCCGGCAGCCCGCGCGCCTGGGCCACGCCTCCTTCCCCGCCCACTCAGCCTCGCGGGGAAAGGTGTCCGGGCGGAATCGCTTCCGGCACGGCCCGCCCGGTATCCGCTGCCCACCCCCACCCCTTCGCCGTCCGCCTCGCTTAACGGCTCGAGTAGTTCCTCTTCCGGCAGCACCAGATAAGTCGCGGGAGGCGCGTCAGTCCTGTCGCTCGGCTCTAGGGCCACTTGGGTGAGTGGTCTTTGGAGCGCGTGTTGTCAGACTTCAATGGCTTGTTGTTTGTTTTGTTTTTTTTTAAGTGACGCGTCCCCTCGATGATCCCGTTAGACGCCGCTCGCGCCGACGAGCCTCGGGCAGGGACGGGAGCCGGCGGCGACTGCGCAGGCGCCCTCGGGCCGGTCGGACCAGAGCTGGGTCGGAGCCGGGCCGGAGCTGGGCAGGCCCGGGCCGCACGCTGCATTCTGACCGTTTCCTTGTCGGTCTCGGCGGCCACGTCTACGGTGTCCCTGGCCAGCCGGGGGACGCCCCGCCAATGTCCCCTTCCTGGTCCAGGTTTGGCCGCACCCCTCTAGGCGGGCCCGGGAGATTGACAGCTCGGGGCGGGGGTCGCGGCCCCCTGGCCCGGCGCTGACTGCGGTCCTCGTAGTCCTGACCCTCCAAGAAGCCGCGTGGCCGAGGCTAGGTCTGGGCGTGGGAGTCCGCGGCGCGCGCGTCTCCCGGGTTCCGGTGCAGCCACGGAGCGTGGGGGGCGAGGGACGCACGGCGCCGGCGGTGGCAGGTGGTGCTGGGTCCTAGGGGACCGCCCGGGAGAGGAGGGTCATTCCGGAGGGGCTGCGAGCGGTCACTTTGGGGGACGGCCCGGGCTAAAGCTCGCTGGCCAGAGAGCTGGCGACAATTTCCCGGGGGTGCTGCGGAGGGGCTTTTGCCTTCGGCCCAGACCATCCTCTTGAGCTCCGCCCGCTAAAAGCTGGACTTTTTTTTTTGTTTGTTTAAGTCTCAGATGCCCAGGCAGAGCTCAACTTCAGAAAGGGCGGGCGGGAGGTTTAACATGCAACTGTGGATGCATCTGATTTGAGTTATGCACGGGACACCGGCTTAGAGCAGGACCTCAGGCGTTTCCTTTGCCCCAGGACAGAAGGGCAGTGAGACACCTTTAACTACCTTTTATTAGAGCACCACTCTGATTCGCAAGTGATTAACGACACTTCACCCACGCTTCTACCACTCAGTTCTCCCTTGAAAATGTCTTCATTTAGTACTCAATTACATATAGACATTTTATTTATTCTTGTTCTCAATATTATAACGTAAGGCCTTTTTTCCCCCCATAGTAACCAAAATAAAGTGTTACTCGTAACAAAATGGTGAATATACTTAGAAAAGGAAAAAAAAAGCAAGGGTACTTGGAGTACAATAGGTAAGGTACTTGCCTTACCCACTGCCGACCCAGGTTCAACCCCAGGCATCCTATCTGGCCCCCCAGCCCACTTCCAGGAGTAAACCCTGAGAACCGACCAGGTGTGGCAAAAATTGAGGGTGCTTTTAGTTATTCCTTTATATGCTTTTAACACTGAAGCTCTCTTTAAAGATTTCTGTGAGCAGATGTTTCATTCTTGTTCTCATTTATCCTATCATTTCTCTTTTCCACCACAACTTGTGAACCCTGTAAATTCTAAGACTTCCGGGTTTTATTGTTAGCAGTAAAGGATAATGAACAATCTTAGAAAGTGTTGATCTCCACTAATGAAAGAAGAGATTTTACAATCTTTTTCCCTTCTAGGTAAAGATTTAAAGCAGAAAGAATTCTCATACTTTGAAGAGCTTGATATTGGGCAAAATATTTCTTGAGTATTTGAACAGTAGATACTTAACTGTTTGCGAAAGACTTCTTAAGTCTTGTGTCTTTTTTTTTTTTCTCAGCCTGGAACTGAGGCTTAGGTAATACTGCACTAGAAAGTCTGACTCCTGAGAGGTTTTTGTTAGACTCACACTTGTAATTTTTTTTCCCACTGTAGTAATGGTTGCCCTTGGAAGTTGTATTCTGCTTTCCATGGGTGCTGCGTCTCTTATCAGGAAATGTAGGGAATTCTCTGTTCACAAATAGTTTAGTGTTCTGGTGTGAGTGATAATGCAGGGGTAGGGCATTTTCTTTGCAAAGGCTAACATGGTTTGCATTCCTGCATCCCATATGGTTTCCCAAGCCTTCCAGGAGTGATCCCTGAGCACAGAGCCAAGAGTAAGCCCTGAGCTCTGTGAAGTGGCCCCAAACCCCAAACAACAAAAGAGTGGTTCATTGTTGTGTCCCAAACATTGTGTGAAGTGATTTAAACATCCAGTCCACATTCATACTCTTCAGACAAACTTTATACCATCTGTTCCTAGAGGTCTGTCCCAAGTATTGTAAAAGCTGAAGGTGACAAATAATTGAGTTGTTAATGTTACGGGAAGGAAATTGAAATTCATGCAGTTGCAGTACTACCAGGGTATGAACTGATTGAATAGTGTTGCCTAGGTAAAATGAACCCCCACTTCTTGTCTGTAAAATATGTAAATATAAAACTTAGCTATAAAACTAGTACTAATTCATAGGGTGTTGTATGAATCACAGTGAACACTTGCCTTCTCTGCCCATGTTCTCCCTTGTTTGTCTGTCTCTTCAAGCTTGTGTTCTTTTATGTTTCTATCTTGAAAATTATATATTCTTATTGTCCTTTGGTATATTATATTTGTATGAGGGCTATCAAAGAATACAACAATAAATTGGCCCTTCTGTTGAAATTGGTTTTCTGTTCTAGAGAGCTTTTATTGCATAAACTTACTAGAAGCTACAGATACATGTTAAGAGTGGTATATGTATGTTAAGATGAGTGAAGATTAATTTTACAAAGAAAATGAAATAGGAAACCATATTCTGTGCAGTTAGCTCTTTTCATGTGGGAATTGATGTGCATACTTTTCTGTATTGCGCTTATTTATAGAGCTTAGTATTATTAACACCATTACCTGTCAGGTTTTTTTCAAATCTTTTTGTTTGATTTCAGGGCCACATCTAGCTGTTCTCAGGTGTTATTCCTGGCTGTTTAGGAATCACTACTGAAAGGGTTCAGGGGACCTTATATCATCATCCAGAAAGTAAACCTGGCTGTGCCATAAGCATGGCAAGCACCTCATTCACTATACTATTACTCCTGCCCTTCATTTCCACTAGGGGATTATCAGAAAATTTTTCATACTGTTCTTAGTCCTTTAGAAAATATGAGCATTATCAGTTTAAAGTCTTGGCTTAATATCCCCAAATTTAGTTGAATCCAGTGTGTTTGCTTATTTGGTGCCATAACTCCACCATTACTAAACTATGATGTAGCTTCTTGTGATAGACATGGTCACAGGATGGCTTTGGAATAGTTTGAACTTTTAAGTGAAGCACAGCTCTTCTCAATGCCTGCCAGTTCCTCTGTGGATTCTAGCTTGAGCTATGTGAGAAGCTGCCTTCTGGCCATTAGGCGCATATACACCTTTAGTAAGTGGAGTCATTTAAGAAAGAAAAAGATAGGATTTCCTTCTACTAGTATTTTTTTTAAGAGACTGCTCAGTTTTAGGTCATAAAGACTTTGTAAAAAAATGCTCGTTTTCGCTTCCTATTATGAGAATAGAAATCAAAACCATGGAGTTCTCTCTCTCCACACCTCTGAGAGTAACCTGTCCTAAGAAGACCAAAATCACAGGTATGGAGAGGGTGTGGAGAAAGGGGCAATGGGTTTCTGAAATACTCAAGTGATCTATTTTATAATCCAGATGGTAAAATCTAGCTAGTCATTTCATGCATGTTTAACTTTTGTAATATACTGGAGGTGTTATTTCAAGAGCTCTACTTTTAAAAATGCACATTGCACTTAAATAAACATATGCTAAAATATTTTAATAAAAATTCTACTTTTTTTATTTACACTACCAGGGCTGGAGCGATAGCACAGCGGTAGGGCTTTCGCCTTACACGCGGCCAACATGGCCGACCCGAGTTTGATTCCTCCGCCCCT
>JAOXYA010097622.1:0-22793 GCA_028565675.1 Sorex palustris
AGTCTACTTTCGACATGCATCTCCCCTCCTGGGAGGATCCTCCAAACACCCTTTATTTGGCGCTCCCTTCTCTATCTGAGCTGCCCTTTCCCCTAGAATGCCCAGCTGGCCTCTAAGCCATGGCATAATCCTCCTGGTACTGATCTCGGCTATTCTTGGGTATTAATCTCCTATTTTCTTACTTTATGTCCCCCAGATGAATCATATTTATGCTTCACTAAGAGTAGCTGACCTGAGAAAGCTCAGGTCACATGAAATTTCCACGTAAGTTGTTACTACAGTTTCACATATTTCAAAAGAAGAGGTTTATAAAGCAAGAATGATTAAGAATAGGTCTTTCTCCAGGTACTTGAATGGTCTAACAGATGGTGATGGATCCTATCATCTTCCTTTATATTCTACAAAGTGGGACCTAATTCCATCAGGAACAAAACTTGTTGCATAAGAGGACAAAGATGTTATATGTAATGCATCAAGTTTGGACAGTTAGACTATTTAAGAAAACTTTTGTAAATATTTTGATACTTTCAAGACGCCAGTCACCAGCAAAATAGGCAGGTAGGTTTCAATATCCCCATTTCACAATTTTTGAAGATGAGAGAAAATTAGAATAATGAATGCAAAGATTAAAAATTAATTTTTCTTGTGCTGGGTAGAAATGCTAGGGGTGAGGCACTGTTCTTGCATGAAGTTGACATATACTCTATCCCTAGCACTGCATGTGGTTCCCTGAGTACCACCAGGAGTTGCTCTTGGGCACATGGTCAGGAATAGTCCCTGAGCACCGTGCTGGTGTGGTCCCCCTAAATAATAAAATAAAACAAAATTTAAAGTGTCCAAGTGACATACTCTAATTTTAAATGATAGTAATATCACTTACCTTGTAGGCTAACAAATATATGATATTCATCCCTCCAAATGGTTTAAACCATGTTTTGCAATCATAGAGACCACATACTTTATTTATTTATTTATTATTTTTTGAGACCACATACTTTTATCTTTTATATTTTATGAAAACAAATTATTCTGCCCTTTGGGGGATGGGAGGGGTGATCTGAAAGAGACCTCACATCTGTTCTGAGATGACAGCAGATGACAGGAAAGCATGTGACAGAGGAATGGGGACATGACTGCAAGAGAAAGATCCAAAAACTTGGGAGAGGGCAACAGTGTGTAAAGTGTAGAACATCAGGAACAAAAACTTGCCCTGTGGAGGAAAGGTGTTGAGAAACAGTCACAGAGGAAATGATGCAGGGATTAATGGGAAGAATGTGCATTATCAGGGAGTAGTAAAGGTCAAAGGAAATTAGCAGTCGTCTGGTGGCTGCTACTTCCATAGGACTCAGATGGATAAAAAGAATTCAACAGATGTTTTTTAAAAAAAAACAGAAGCTAGAAAATGGGACAAACTGTGGGACTGTGGGACCATTCAAAGGACAGTTTGTTGTTTCCAGTGAGTTCCAGAGAGGTCAGCTGTAGAAATCCTCATTATAAGATCCCTGGAATGATCCCAAGAGGCAGTTTCTCAAGACCCACAATGTCAGCCATTGATTTTATTACCATTAATTTTATCTTCTAATTGATTTCTATTTTTATTTTATTTATATTCTATTTTTTTGTTTGTTTGTTGGGGGTCCTCTTTTAGAAGCTCCTAGGGGCTACTCCTCTCCTGGAGCTCAGCATATTTGGTGGTGTTGGGCAACCTAGAGGTATTCAGCAAACACCATACAATACCAGTTTTTAAACTGAGGCCTCCTGGCTTGTAAAATCTGTGCCACAGCCCCCTGAACAATCTGTCCAGTGCTTCTGTTCTAATTTTTATTATTTCCACCCTTCTACTGATTTTTTGTTATATATATATATATATGTGTTCCCTCTTTTATAGTTCCTTCAGATAAAAGGCTATGCCATATGTCTTTTTTGTTTTTGTTTATTGATGTTGTCCTATATCACAGTGGACTTACATCTTAATACTGCTTTTGTTGCATTCTATAGGAGCTGATAACTCATCTCTTTGTCTTCGTTATCCTTTAGGTAATTTTTATTTTTCCTTTGGTTTTCTTGTTCACCAGTTATTCAGAAGAATGTTGCTTAGTAGCTACCTGCTTGAAGATTTCCTTTTTGTTGTTGACTTCTAGTCTCATATCATTGTAGTTGGAATAAATACTTGATGTTCAATATTTATGTATTTAAAACTTACTTTGTGGCCCAGTATATGGGTTATCCTTGAGAATGTCTCATATTTGCTTTGAGAATAATGTATATTATGTTATTTGGGGATGTGTTTCCATAAAGATCTATCAAATTAATCTCTTCAATTACTTTACTTAATCCTTTGTTCCTTTGGTAACTTCTGGATGATTTGTTCTTTGCTATAACTGATATGTTGAGGTCTCTCAATTGTCATGTTGCTGTCAATGTATTCCTTGAAGTTTCTTGATTTGTGTGTGTGTGTGTGTGTGTGTATTTGGGTAATTCTGTGTTGGGTGCATATATATTGATGACCATTATACCTTATTGTTAGATTAATATTTGGTAACATATAATATTCATCTTTGTCTTGCAGTGGAAAGTCCATTTTACAAGGTAAGGGAATAGCATTTCCTGTGCTTTTTTCTGCATTTTTTGGCTTGGGACACCTTATTCCAATTTTTTTATGTCCAAAATAGGACACCAAATCCTTTTTTTAAAAAAATTTTTATTGGTGAAACACCATGAGGTACAGTTGTAGACTTACAAATTTTTGTGCTTAGGGCTTGAGCGATAGATAGCACAGCAGTAGGTCGTTTGCCTTGCACCTTTTGTTTTTATTGAAAAAGCAAGAAAGTGCTTGTTTTCCTGGGATGGAGTTAAATCCCTAAAGAAACCTCTAAGGCCTATATCATAGAATGTCTTATCTTGTGGTTTCTAGTCTAATTTCATATCTAATTCATTTTGAATTACTTTGTGTGTGGTATGATAGTCATCCAGTTACATTCTTTTGCATGTGGCTAAGCATTTTTCCCAATACCAATTGTTGGGAAGTACTACATCTAATGCTTTTGGCTACTTTCTCATAAATTAATTGTCCATATTGCTAGGAATTTCTTTCAAGGTTCTCAGTTCTGTTCTGTGTCCTTTGCCATACCGTTTTACTTACCATCGTTCTGTAGTATGGTTTAAAGCCAGGGCCCATGATGCCTCTCATCTTTATTACTCAGGATTGATTTAATGTTTGGGGTTCTTTACATTCGATATGAATTTTAGAGATATATGTTTTAGTTCCTTAATGAATGCTGTTGGAAGCTTGGTACAGATTGTGTTGCATCTGTACAATACTTTGGGTAGGCTGATTATTTTAACAGTGCCAATCCCAATCCATGATCATGAAATATTGTTCTATTTTCTTGTGTCTTATTTCTCATTTTTAAACAATAATTTATAGTTCTCAAGAAACTGGAGAGATAGCATAGTGGGAAGGGCATTTGCCTTGCATGCGACAAGTACTTAAGCTTCGTTTTTGTTTTTGTTTTTTATCCATATCTGAGGTGGGGCTCGGGGTTATTCCTGTCCCTGTACTCAGGGATCATTCCCAGTGGTTCTTGGGGGACAATCTGCAATTCCAAGGATCAAACCAGGGCGAGGCATGTGCACAGTATGCACTTTAACCCCTGTGCCTTTCCAATTCTTCTTTCACCTTTAAGTTGATTCCTGTGAACTTAATTACTTTTTATGCAGTTGTAGCCTTCTCTCTTTTGATTTCTTTCTTTTATTTTTCTTTCTTTATAGAAATGCAACAGACATTTTCTTTTTCAGTAAAGCCCAACACTTTACTATAGCAATCTATCTTCTCTAATATTTTTAAGTGACAACTTTAGGGTATGTGTGTGTGTGTGTGTGTGTGTGTAATAGTACATTTGCAAATAGTGGTGTGCTAGCTTCTTTTCCAATTTGTACCCCATTTATTTCCTTTTTCTGCCTAATTTCTGTGACTAGTGGTTCCACTATTAGGTTGAGTAATAATTCAATTACTGCATTGGTAAACGAGCAGCAACTCTGTCATACACAGCCCTTGATAAAGATAGGAGAAAACAGGAAACAGGAAAATAAATTGAGAAGGCTAATAAATAGCCAGTTTCCAAAAGACTGGGGATCACTGCTTCGAATTTGCAGCGCAGCCAGCGCAGGGAGGAGAGGCACTGCAACCAGAGTGGTACGTGAAAGGGGTTGAAAGGGCGAACTCAGAAGCTGAACTGCTGGGTTAAATCTCAGCCAATCCTCCTGTGCCTCTCTGTTCTCTTTCTCTGTTGCAGCAGAGGGAATATCAGGACCTGCCTCATCTGGTTGTCTCAGGATTAAGTGCATAGATAGAGGGCCAAAGAGATAATACAGGGATGGGTTTTTATTTGGGTTTTTTGGGGTTTTTTTTTTTTTGCTTTTTGGGTCACACCCAGCAGTGCTCAGAGGTTACTCCTGGCTCTGCACTCAGGAATTACTTCTGGCAGTGCTCGGGGGACCATATGGGATGCCGGGGATCGAACCCGGGTTGGCTATGTGCAAAGCAAACACCTTACCTGCTGTGCTATCGCTCCAGCCCTGGAGATGGTAAAGTGAGTAGGGTATTCACCTGCACACAGCCAGCCCTGGTTCGATCCCCAGCAATCCACATGGTTACCCCAAGGCCACCAGGAGTAATTCCTGAGTGCAGAGCCAGGAGTAACCCCTAAGCACTGCCAGGTGTGACCCACACTCACCAAAAGAGAATGCGTAGATTGGACTTAGCCTTTCAAGCCACGCGTGGTACATAGAAAACGCTGTTTTTCTCGTCAATGAAAGAAGCCATTTCTGTCTACACAGCCATCTCCTGCCTTCACAACACCAAGACCCTCTTTGCTTTTGCCATTTGCAAATGCCATGCCATGCCCCCAGATGGACTGTGGGCAGCCCGCCAAATAAACAGATGCCTCCTGGGGCCTTGAGGTCATGTATATATTGGAATTCTACGTAGGAGGAGGCCTTCTCGGAATATCCAAGCAGCTTCAATCTGTGGGTTTCTGCCCACCACCCCCCGCCCCGCCCCAAAGTACACGCGTCCTTAGTCTGACAAGCTTTACAAATTGGTTCTACATTTAAAGCATGTCAAGCTACATTTCCATTTTCATCTCTCCTCCTTATTGGGAATTAGAGCCTCCAGAGGCCATTATGCAGATACATGCGGAGAGGTGATAGCCCAAACTTGGGGGGGGGGTGTGGGGGGAGTTAGCATGGGGGCAGCACCAGGGCCCTGCAGGAAAATTTGCATCTATTAGGGGAGCCCTGAGTGAAAGGCCTCGCTCAGTTACTGTGACAGTCCAGAATTCCTTTCAGCTCTTAACCATTCATTCCACTCCTGTCAGATTTCCATATTGAAGGTGATAGTAGGGGCTGAAGGAGGGCGCCAGGGTGCAACATTGTCACCCTTTGTAGGTGACCACTGAGCAGCAGTGCTTTGAAACAATGGTCCTGATCCAATCCAAGCTCTGTCCACAGAGAACCACATGTTTTTTTCTTTGTTTGTTTGTTTGCTTGCTTGCTTTTTGGGTCACACCCGGCGATGCACAGGGGTTACTCCTGGCTCATGCACTCAGGAAGTACTCCTGGCGGTGTTCCGGGGACCATATGGGATGCTGGGGATCGAACCTGGGTCAGTCGCATGCAAGGCAAACGCCCTACCCACTGTGCTGTTGCTCCAGCCCCCAGAACCACATGTTCTTGGCCGAGTCACTTCACCTCTTCTGCAAATGAAAGTATTGGATTGTTTCGTGAGTCGCTTTCGAGCTTCAGATCGATAGTATCCAGGGGAAGACATGTTGAACCCTGTATTCCAGATGGCATTCCCCTGCATTGCACCAGAGGCTTCTCTAAAGTCTAAAGAGGAAGTGGCTGGTGGGTATCCTAACAGTCTTCTGAGAGGGACCGCCTCCATGGAGAGGGCTGCCACAGCAGGGACAAACCTCCCTGATTCTGTGAGGGCTGTAGCAAGGACCTGGCCATCCTCCTCGCCACTGGGAAGATCAGAGCCCCTGGGGAGTGTGTGGTGAGAAAGTCAAGGTAACTTCTTCCCGAGTATTCCTTGGGGAGTGGAAGGTTCCCAAGCAGTGCTGAGAGAGCCTGGGGTCACTTTTGTCTTGAAACCACACTCAGTGATGCTCAGGGGTTTCTCCTGACTCTGCACTCAGGAATCACTCCTGGCAGTGCTTGGGATGCTGGGGATGGAACCCTGGGTGGCAGTGTGCAAATATGGCAGTGATCCGGTGCTCAGCCTGCCAATGCTAGGACCACAGGGTCTTTGCAGGCATAACTCAGGGCCCACTGGGACAGATCCCGTGTCAAACTCAGGACCTCCACCTGTTTGAATTCTAGTCCTTTAAGCTCTCCGCCCCCACCCCTGCCCCTTTCCAAGTACTTTAAAGACAGTATTATTAACCCCCTGTCCCTAGACCAGTGACAGCCACTGCTCAGACAGGCTCTTCCTGAAGGCCGGGCGCTGCCCCACAGCTGCTGCCTAGAATGTGGCCTTGGTCTCGGGTCTCTGAGTCCCAGCTGGCCAGCTTCGAGGTATTCACCTGGCAGTCACTGGATGGTGCAACCTGACAGCCGCACTGCCCAGCAGGGCCCCATGCACCAGGGAGAGGTGCAAGGAGCGAGTGTGTGAACAGCTGTGAGCTGCCGTGCCGTGCTCCTCTCCTGACACAGTGTGCTGTGTTCTCAGCGCCTCAGAGTTCCTGATGAATTTGCTAGACTCATGACTAGCTCCACAGCTCACTTCCCAAAACATGTGCTTGTACACCTGCCCTGGTCTCTTCTTCTCCTTTTTCGGATCTCTAGTGTCAGTTTTAGTCCGTTTCGGTCTGTTCTAGTTGCCACAACTAAGTACCAGAGATCGGGTGGCTTAAACTGTAGAAATCCGCTTTCTCACAGATCTGGACACCAGAAGTACAAAATCAAAATGCTGACAGAAGGAGAGAGGTTCAGAACAGTCTTTCTGATATGTGAAATATAAAGGGAGTAACAAATGCCCAGAGACAACAGAACTGAAAACTAGACTATAGAACTGACCTTGAGGGCAGGTGGTGGGCAGCAGTGGGGAATGGGTTTGAGGTGAGGGGTCAGATCCTGAGACAGGGGTGGAGGGAAGCAGCTCTCTGGAGGGTGTGGTGTTGGAATGTTGTATGTCTGTCATTGACCGTGATATAAATCACGTTGCTTAATTTTTTTTTAATGCTGACAGAATTGGTTGTTTCTGTCTGATGTCTCCTTAGCTTGCAGATGGCCCGCTCTCTCGATGTGTTTTCAGGGCCTTTGCTCTGCACACACATTGCTGGCATCTCAGGGCGTCCTGGTCTCTTCCTAAAAGGACATCTGTTCGATTGGGTCAGTGCCTACCCCAATGGCTTCATTTTAATCATCACTTTAAAGGCCCTGACTCAAGTATAGTCATGAGGTTCAGGGGGGTGGGAAACATAAATCAGTCCCTAATAGAGCTTATACCGAACAAGGCACTCATGAGCAGAGCAGAAACTTATTAGAAAGTGTTTCTCCAGATCAGAGACTCTAAGAATAGATAGCTCCTGTGGTGGTAAACTGCAAGGAAACAGCTGGAATAACCCAGAAAGGCCAGAGCTGAACAACACATGGTTTCTGCTGTGGGTACAATTACCACCTTCCTCCTCCCCCTCCACTCCCTCCTCCTCCTCTTCTGTCTCTTCTTCCTCCTCCTCCTCCTCCCAGGTATCGTTCATCATTCGGGAAAAGCTTACATTTAAAATGCAGCCCAACTAAGGTTTTATATACCTCTGTGAGTTACTGACTTTTCTGGCTTGCCATTTAGTCTGCCAGAACCTCAACACCTGCCCGCACCGAGTGACTGATGGGACCTGAGTGGCGGGGGCTGGGATTGATGGGTGGATGCGGAACTCTTGGTGTGGTCAGACCAGCCCGCTCAACTTGTACCACTGGGACCCCTTTTGGCCTGAAAGGGTTTTATGTAAGTCTATAACAGAGGGATACAAATCAAACATTTACTGTGCCATAAAAAGCAAAATTTTTAAAACACGTTGTTAAGTTTTGGGGTTTTCTTTTCATGGTCCCCACATTCAGTGCAGATCATAAATGGAAGTTTAGGGGGAAATAGTGTTTTATTATGTGTATGAGAAATGAATAGTTAATAGTATTGTAAACCACAGAAATCTCAATCAATAAAAATCGTTTTAAAAGAAGAAAAGAAAAAAATAGGTTGCTTCAGGCAAATTATTAATCCTAGAGCCATGGGTATGTCATTCTCTTCCATCCACAGCCCTTCACCTTCATCCCACCCACTAAGTTGAGGGGTGCGAGGGGTCACTCAAAGACTGAAGTGACCTTAATGGGGATCCCAAGTCATGTTTCAGAAGCAGACCAGAAGATGAACTCTTCTGCTCCTGGAAGCTTATCACCCCTCACACCCTGCCCTCTCTTCTCAGCGGTTCTCACACCCGCCATCCCCTGAGAATCCACCCCCGGGCACCTCATTTGACTCTTTGTTCTGCCAGACTCGGCTGGCCGTGGGAAGCTCCCAGAGGCTGTCCTACAGAGACAGTGCTCCCTGGACCCAAGAACAATGTGAGAAGGCTCCAGAGCGCATCCCTGTGAGTGAGGGGCTCACAGGTTAGGGTCAGACCACAGTCATGAGTCTGCCCCACAGCAGCAGACCTACTGACTGCCCCGAGCTGTTGGGGGACCCAGGCTTCAGTGTAGAATCCGCACAGACCCTGCATCTCCCGCTTACTCCTGCATCAGTTCTTTTTAAAGATAGGCATGTGCCATATCCCGAGGGTGCAAAAAAGCACAGTAGAAATGACATCTGCACCTGTATGTTCATTGCAGCCTTGTTTACTATAGCCAGAATTTGCGGGGGTGCGGGAGGAAACAGAGTGCCCAAGAACAGACGACTGGTTAAAGACACTTTGGTATATCTACGCAGTGGAATACTATGCAGCTGTTAGGAAAGATGAAGTCATGAAATTTGCTTATAAGTGGATGGATATGGAGAGTATCATGCTAAGTGAAATGAGTCAGAAAGAGAGGGACAGACATAGATTGGCTGCACTCATTTGTGGAATATAAAATATCATGATGTTAGATGAACACCCAAGGATGGTAGAGAGAGGTCCAGTAAGATTATAATTGGAAGCCTGCCTCATGAGCTGGGGGAGAAGGCAGCTGGAATAGAGAAGGCATCACTAAGTCAATGATGGTTGGAGGGATCACTCAGATTGGGAGATGTATGCTGAAAGTAGATAAAAGACCAAATGTGATGACCTCTCAGTATCTGTTTTGCAAACCATAATGCCCATAAGTAGAGAGAGAGTGGGCCAGAGCGATAGCACAGCGGATAGGGTGTTTGCCTTGAACGTGGCCAACCTGGGTTTGATCCCTGGCATCAGCATCCCATATGGTCCGCCGAGCATCATCAGGAGTAATTCCTGAGTGCAGAGCCAGGAGTAACCCTAAGCATCACCAGGAGTGACCCTGGTGATTTTCAAAAAGCAAATGAAAAAAAATAGAGAGTATGGGGGGAGTTGTCTGCCATAGAGGCAGGGGAAGGATTGGGATGTGGCAGCGGGGGAGTGGGGAGCATGGGGGACATTCATGGTGGAAAATGTGCGCTGCTGGAGTGATGGGTGTTCGGTCAGTGTATGACTGAAACTCAAATATGAAAGCTTTGTATGTATATCTCATGGTGATTAACTTTTTAAAAAATTAAAAATTTAAAAAAAAAAGATACAGGCATGTGCCGTTGTAGTCAATAGAATTCACAGGTATTTAGAGGGTGGGTTTTTTTTTCATATTTTTAATGAAATACCGCGAGATAGTTACAGACTTACAAACTTTCATGATTACATTTCAGTCATACAGTGATCAAGTACCCATCCCTCCACCAGTGCCCATTCTCCACCACCAGTGTTCCCAGTATCCCTCCCACCACCCCCACCCCATCCTCCCTTTCCCCGCCTCTGTGGCAGGCACATTCCCTTTTACTCTAGAGGTGTTTTTGTTTGTTTGTTTGGTTGGTTGGTTGGTTTGGTTTGGTTTGGTTTTTTTTTGGGGGGGGGGGATTGGTGGGGGGGTTTAGGTCGCACCTGCCCATGCACACCCAGTGGTTACTCCTGGCTCTCTGCACTCAGGAGTTAACTCCTTGCGGTGCTCAGAGGACCATATGGGATGCTGGGAATCAAACCCAGGTTGGCCACATGCAAGGCAAACTCCCCACCCGCTGTGCTATCGCTCCAGCCCCTAGAGGTGTTTGTAAGTGCATGGGCTCTGCTTTTTATGCATCTTCTCAGTGAATAAAAAGCAGACACGCTGGCCATGGTATGAAACCCACCATCTTTCCATGCTCCTTCCCCAAATACCGGCAGCGCCAGTGACTTACAGAGCTGCACTCCATGAGCACCTAGGAGACGCAGTTACCACAGAGACAGCTCGGAAACCGGCTTCGTCCCCAGAGGTCTCTTCTCTCCAGGGTTTTGTGCAGTGACTCATGGGCACAGACACCCACGCACCTCCTCAGCACCCCGCTTGCCTCTGCCTGGCTCCCTCCCCTGACGCTGGGCTGTTTCTGCCTTGGTTTAATGTTATTTGTAGAATCAGTATTGACTGTGCGTGGCACTCACCCTGGGCCAGACAGCCCTGCTGATTTTTCGTGTCCTCCAGGGTGGAGGGGAGGTCTGGACCTGCAATGGCTGATGAGCGGGTCGGCTCTGAATGGCCAAGGTGTGTCTGGGAGACCCGCATCTGCTTCACAAACAAGAGTCAGACAGGAGGTGCGGCCGGTCAGCTCTGTCCAGCTTAGTCTTTCCCATCCATCTCCGCAGGGCTCCACACTGCCACATCCCCTGTGAAGGGCGTGGTCAGTCCCTAGAAGCTGCCCTGGGGCGTAGGGGTTGCAGACTTTTCAGAGGCATGGGGGAAGGCTCTGAATGGCCAGTGTAGACCGGCAGCTGGGGCTGCTTTATCTCTCCCCACACGCACAGTGCAGGGGGGCCTCTGCCTCAGAGACCCGCCCACTCTGACCCCACAGGCATGGGGGCAGCAATAGGGACCTCGGACCCCCAATGCTCCCCTCAGATTCTCTGAGATTTAAGTGCCCGGGGACAGCGGCAGCCCAGGGTGACTGTGTCCCCAGTATTTCATTTCTTCTCTGTCTCCTCTCAAGGCTTCCTCCTGACCTTGGCCTTGACCGAAGCCCTGACACCCGCCACCCAGGAGCCATCTCCCAGGGAATCTCTTCAGGTCCTCCCCTCAGACAGCGCCCCAGGCACCATGGAGACAGCGCCCATCACCTCTAACAGACACTCTATGCCAGCTGCCCACCGCTCCGTGCCGACCCCCCATCTCGACGGACCCTCCTCACAGGCTTCAGCTCCTGCAGCCGCGACCTCACCCCCAGCCCATGTGCACCCCCCTATAAGCACGGCCACCACCCCCCTTCCTGCCATCCCGGCCACACTGCCCCGCTCCGAGCCTCGAGCCCCGGGCGACACTGTCCCCAGCGGTCCACCCACGAAGCCGACAGAAACCGCCAGTCGCCACGCCACAGCGCCCCCGCGGGCAGCCACACGCAGACCCCCCAGGCCCCCTGGCTCGTCGCGAAGGGGGACTGGCAGCTCCTCACGCCCTGGCTCACCCGTGTCCGGGGGCCACGCGGGGAGGAAGGAAGGGCAGCGGGCCCGGAACCAGAGCGCCACGCATCTGGGGCAGAAGCGGCCCTTGGGCAAGATCTTCCAGATCTACAAGAGCAACTTCACAGGGGCTTCGGAGCTCGATCCCACCACGCTCACCCCCGGGAACCTGCTCTGGGGTTCCTCCTTCTCACCACCATCCCAGACTGTGGCCACAGCCCCCGTGCCCAGCAGGACCTTGTGGGCACTCACCACCACCTCTCCCATGGCTGCAGGGGACAAGCCAGAACTTAGCAGAGCAGTCCAGAGGGGTGGCATCACCTTCACCAGCCATGGAGGGAAACCGGATGTCCCCGAAGCCTCAGGTGCCCCTGCCAGCCCACTCCCTACCCCAGTGCCTTCTCAGCGCCCCCGCGGTGACCCGCAGGTCAGCCCTAACTACTCTGACTCCCGGCTCACCGTCACTCCTGGCACCAACAAACCTCCCTCTCCCGGCCCGGGGGCCTCCATGGCTGCCTTCGATGTCAGTGTCTCAGTCCCTTCCGAGGGCACTCCTCAGGGAACATCCACAGCCCCCTGGGCCCCAGCCCACACCCCCACTTCCCCAGCCGAGGACGAGGGGGCTGCAGGCACCCCCACCATGACCGCCGAGGTGCCCTGGCCTCTCTCCACGGTGGTGTCCACAGCCACAGGAAACTTCCTCAACCGCCTGGTCCCTGCCGGGACCTGGAAGCCTGGCACAGCGGCGAATGCCTCCCATGTGGCCGAAGGGGACAAGCCCCAGCTCAGAGCCACCATCTGCCTGAGCAAGATGGACATCGTCTGGGTGATTCTGGCCATCAGCGTGCCCATCTCCTCCTGCTGTAAGTGCCCTGTCCTCCCCGTGCCTCCCACTCCCCCTCCTCTCCAACACAGCAGCTGGTCTGGCCCTAGGGGACCTTTGGCCCACAGCTGGCCACCTTCCCACCTTCAAGCAGGCCACAGGACAGGGCAGACCTAGGAGATAAATCGTAGGACAAGAAGCACCAGGTCATCCCCATCCCATATTCGGTTCTGCCAGGTGATGGCCCGGATGCCCGCCGAGCATAAAGGCCCATTTCCCAAGTGCTGGGGAAGCCTTACAGCAATACAGTCCTTGTTGAGCAGAAGGAAACATCTGCTGAGAAGTGACGGGGCTCACTGGGACCCAGGGTTCCTGAGAGGCAGAGCCAGCACCAACTCAGGGCTCCTGTCGTCCAGCCTCCGCTCTTGTCACCAGCCACTCTGCTTGCTAATTCCTGGAGCAGCTGGTCATGGACACAGGAGAGGAGGCACTGACAATTGCCACCAGCAAGTAGCCAGACCTCACCCCCCCTGTCCTGCTGCTCACCTGTCTTCCTCTCTTTTCATTCCTCCCTCATCTCTTTCTCCTCTTTTTCTCTTTCTTTCCTCGGGAAAAGGGGGAAGCTTTGACCTTACAGAAAGCTCTGTCGGCCTGCATGAAACATAATTCGTAGCTAAACTGAGGCTTGAGTTACATGTGAAGTTTGCAACTCTTTCCCTCCTCCCCAGCAAGATTTGTTACTGGGTGTGCGAGCTGGATGCCATCTGGACCTCTCCTTGTTTTCTTCCTTCACTAGCATTGGTGGGAAAGGGTCCCCCGAGGCTCCCAGCACCACCTGACCGTGCCTTATCCCGACCTCCCATACTCAGTCCCACCTCTAGTTAAGAACCTTACCTAGGGGCTGGAGTGATATAGCACAGCAGGTAGGGTGTTTGCCTTGCGTGCGGCGACCCTGGTTCAATTCCCAGCACCCCATATGGTTCCCTGAGCACTGCCAGGAGTGATTACTCAGTGCAGAGCCAGGAGTAAGCCCTGTGCATTGCCATCACCAGGTATAACCCAAGAAGGCAAAAACAAAAAAAAAGAACCTTACTTAATCTCAGGACTGATCACTCCAGGCTTCCTAGACCCCTTCCTCATGTACTTGATCCTTGCTCCTAGTTTCTCAGGAAGTCCCATTTTTCACTCTCGTGTGATTATCCCTCGGACTCCCCATGAGCCCTCCCTGGATTGAGACACCTCACTCACCAGACACCTCATTCCCCTTTGGTGTCCTCAGTCCTTTCCCAACTCTTGTAGAGGTCTGGAATTTGCCTCCTTGTAATTCCCACCCGCAGCCTGAAATCATACAAAATCAGCCCATTTCCCAATGGGCTCAGCTTTGACTCAGCTCTCAAAGGTAGCGTTTGCTTTTCCACGCCGTCCCTCCTAATTTTCTGAATTAGGTTCTGCCAGGCGAACCTTGCTTCTGCACAGCCATGCAGCCTGCAGTCCACCTTTGAGGCTGGGGCTTCTTCCCCAGGACAAGGCACTGCACATAGCGGGGAGGTCCAAGGAGAGTGGACACTGAGGCCTGCATGCTACATGCACTCCTTGTCCATAATCAGGCAGCATAATCCGCTCTGCTAACTGTACTGGCTCCACATCACACCTCAGGCTCACCCCGGTCTCAGGAGAAACGAAGCTCCAGGAACTTTCACAGTGAAAGGCGTTCGGCCGTGTCCCCCACCGCGGTGATCTGAACAGTGGTGCAGGAGGTATCTGCCTCACATGCACACGGCATCTTGCCAGCGTTGCTCTCCAACAAGATCTTGTTAAATCTGGATTCTGGATTCTTTCCAGAAACTACCTCTCCCAGCTTTCTGTCGCCTTCAGGCTGATAAACAAAGCGGCCGTCCATGTGGGGGGCGGGCGCCGCCTTCTGCTCGCAGGCCCGATGCAGGGAAAGGGCGAATGTTTGGGGGTTGCATCTGCCATTCCTTCGTGAAATTATACGAGACAGCTGTATTGTCTCTCATGGGAACATAAACAGATTCATAAAGCTGCAACTCCCCACTTCTGACACAGAAGAGAACGAGACAACGTAAGCACTGTTAGTCGAGAAATTATCAATAAGAGTCATATTTGAGAAGTGGTCACACTAGGGACAGCTTTCTCATGTTCCATTTTTTACGTGTGCCTAACTCTCATTTACAGAGGGAATTCCGAGTATTTTTTTTTAATCTTGCCTTCCTTAAAAGAGACCAGTAGGAAGAATAAAATAAAAAAAAAAAAAACAGATGAAGTGAAGTTCCGAAAAACACCCCTGATGGTAAGGAGTCTGTGGCAGAACTCAGGGACATGCTCAGGGCCTCAGTCGTGCAGGCATCAGCCTAGACCAGGTGGGTCTGGAACTGTGGGTGGAACTCGGCACACTATTTCCCAGGTGCACCTTGTAAGCCAGGAACTCTTCCAAACGCTAGGGAACCAGGTGTTTGAGGACCCTTCTCCAAGACCCAGAGCCCCTTTCCCCTCGTACTGGACACAGTGTAGATCCCGCCCACAACCATCTGGGTTTTGCCAGTTTAAAAAAAAATCATTTTATTATGTATGAGTTTGAAATTCAAATAGATCTTACTGTAAATCCAGAAAATCCACGGACTGCCTAAACTAAGTGTGTACAGGAGCCAAGACAGAAGCAAGCACACAGCCTGGAAAGGCATTTCAAGAATGCACTGGCACTCTGACAGGAGGGTTGAGGTACTCAGAATAGAACCTACTAGAAGATATTACTGTGTCAAAGGAGGCATGAGTCCCTTCGACCAAAGGGACGCCTGTAGCCCCTTGGAACCACTGACTTATGGCTTCTATCTTGCGTTTCCAGCTTAGGGAAACTTCCTACGCCCCCGCTGCTTCAGCTACCTCCCCATCAACTTCCTGCTCTTGGCCATGGCCCCAGCCCCTGTGGGACCATCATTAAGCTTGCAGGGGGACAGGGTGAGAGACTGGGTAGGGGCAGGTCAAGAACCCCCACTGGGGCTGGAGCGATAGCACAGCGGGTAGGGCATTTGCCTTGCACGCCGCCGACCCGGGTTCGATCCCCAGCATCCCATATGGTCCCCCAAACACTGCCAGGAGTGATTCCTGAGTGCAGAGCCAGGAGTAACCCCTGTGCACCACTGGGTGTGACCCAAAAAGGGGGGGGGGGAAACAAAACACTGAATATCCCAAAGAGGCACGGGAATAGCAGACTGCCTGGTTTCAGGGCCTATGCTCCTGTGCTCTTCTGTCAGGAAACCTCTTTCAGACCTAGAGGAGGAGCTGGCCGACAGCCACACTGAGGCCAGAGCTCACTCCTCCTCCTCCTCAGAAAGGCTGCCCCTTGGCCCATTTGCCTCATACTTGAGGCCACCTGGTCCGTCTCAGGGAGTTCTCGTTGCTCCTCGTGTCGGCCTTCCCAGACCGGCTCGGCCCTGACACTGTTCCATGCACCACAAGCTTCAGGTGACCAGGCTGTTGGGTGAGAATTCGGGGATGACGGTAGCAAGTTTCAGCCCTGCCCAGGCGCTTGCCGGCCAGAAACCCCGCCCCGCAGCTGGCCTGGGAAGGGCTTTGTCTCCTGAGCCGTGCTGGAGACTGGAGACGACCGCCGCATTTCCAGATTTCAGAGAAATGAATCGCGTCCAGCCCTCAGCCAGGACAGGAGGAGGAGCTCAGAGCGCTGCTGCTGGTCTCTGCTGCCACCACCAGGACGCTCCTGCCTAGCCCGTGCTCCTCTCCATCCTGTGGTTTCCCCAGGGCCGGCTGCCCGGCTGGCCAGCCGTCAGCCACCATGTCCTTCCTGGAAGATGCGAACAAGGCCATGGGGCAGCAGCCTCTGTTTTCCTCCTGAATCCGAGCTGTCCCTTTCTCAGAGCGGCCTGCCCTCCTTCCAGACAACTGTGAATGCCCCAAGTGACGCGGTAGTTGTGTAGGATGACCTTTCAGAAGGTTGGAGCGTAGTCCCGCCTGCCAGCTTGAGGAATCAAACAGGAAGTCCCAAACCTGCGTTTCCCATACCTGTGGCCTCAAGTGGCCGCACCCACACACCCTGGGAGATCCACAGATAGAAACAAAAAGGCCCACCCCCCGGGTACCACCAGCTCGCCCTTCTCTTTCCCACGAGATGAAGGTGCTGAGCTGAACCGCGTCTGAGTTTCCTTTTTTGACCTTCAGCTGCAGGAATCACGTGCATGTGGGTGCTTGTGATTCACCATCAGCCCTGCATTGTCCCCTGTCCAAACAGGACTCGTGTCCACCCTGTCACTTCCAGGCTTTCAGGGGGTAGAGATGGAGACAAGATTGGATAGGGAAGAGATGTGTTGGGGTGATTTATAAAGGCAGGGACTGGCATGGGGGGAGAGCCTCACACAGCAGTACTGTCCCCCGTTAAATGGAAGAATAAAAGAGGGGAGGGGGGTTCTGGGGAGCCAGTTCCAGGACCTCAGTGCAGCTCTTGGGCCGTTTCGGGCTGCTGGAGGGGCCCCGTGTCCTGCTGGACCCCCTCTTACCAGCAGCAAGAGCTGGAAGCAGCCCCAAAGACAAGGTCTTGGCATGGGGTGGGGGGTCTTTCTCCAGCTGCCCCCCCAACCCCCCCAGCAGGAGCAGGAGCCTGAGACCGTTGGGGAGGCACAGGTGGCCCACCCTACAGGAGTCACATCATAACATGAGGTGCTCAGCATTTGTCAGGCCTCTCACACAGGCCTGCGAGAGCACTTCCTGGGGAGCCTGGGAAAGTCCGTTTCCAACCGCACAACAGGTCCCACCTGAAGATCAGGCCCCTCCCAGGAAGGTCAGCACCTGAGCCTCCTTCCTGTCCCCCCCTGGTCCTCACGGACACTTCCTGGGAGCAGCAGCTGGCTTAATGCTGAAAGCAGCTTTTAAAAACGTGAAATCGGGGTCCCAGTGACCCCGAGGGTCTTGATTGTTTCCTATGGGGAAACAGATCCGGGTAGCTTTTTATTAAAGGGAGAGGGTGGGGTGGGGGCTCCCCACTTGTGTCTATGGAGAGCAGTGCGGTTTTCCATAGGTGTTTAAAATACTTCCCTCCAGTGGTCAGAGCCACCACAAGGGGTCTGAGTTCCCCAATTTGCTAGTGGTTAGGCTCTATTCTGTGAAGTTTCAGGAGCTGCTTCTTTCTCCAAGTGGGAAGAGCAACCTGCAGCTTCCTCAGACAGTCACTCCTGGACGGACGAGAAAGAGCAAGGGCCCGGGGCAGTTCTGGGATGTAGTGAAGACCCTGAGTCCAAGTCCCACCTCTCTGTCTTAGGGGAAAGGTCAGATTCCCCCAAATAAAGCAGATTCGAAACCACGGATGGCACCTTGGCCTTGAATCATCCGAACACCCAGCTTTTCTTCAGTGATCTTTTTATTTTTGTGTGGAAATGCTGGAAGAACAAGAAAACTCGTTAATTAGCACCTATTGTACATCAGGCCTTTTATTCTCCTTCTTCGCTCCCCCCACCCCCACCCCACCTCCTTCCTTCCTAAGCAGCCTGAGAAAGGGGACAAGCCCAGAGGCCGACTGGCTGGCCCAGGCAGGCTTGTTTTGTGTCCATGAAATGGCACTTAGGAGGCGCGTGAGCTCACTGGGGGAAATGCCGTAAAGTTGGCCGCACTGTGACACAGGGAGAGGAGTCTCTTCTCTGAACAGGGCGCAGGCTTTCCGCAGGGCAGAACCCGGCCCCAGATCCCACACTCAGAGCCCCGGCCCTGAGGGACAGAGCTGTGACACGGCTGGTGAGCCGTCTCTGGACAGTCAGTCTTCTGTCCGCCAAAGTCTTCTCTCCGCGTCTCCGTCCTCAATGAGCTGAAGAAAAGGCCCTTTAGAAAGGAGCGAGACCTGAAACATTGGAAAAATCATAATGAATCGGCCATTCAGTCTAAAATTGGTCTTCGATGAAACATTCTCCTTTCTTAAAAACTGTTAGAATGGGGCGCAGGGGCAAGAGACAGTGCCGGGATTAAAACCCTTGCCTGGCAGGTGGCTGGCCTGGGTTCGATGTCCAGCTCCACAGATGGTCCGCTGAGTGGTCCCTGAGCAGAGTCAGGTATAAGCGCCAAGCACTGCCTGGTGTGCCCCGACCCCACCGAGAAAGTCAGCAAATTTGTCTCTGAGATCAAAGCGAATTAGATGCCGCTCTCTGGCCTATGTCTGAAGGTGCTGGCCAGGCCAGCCTAGAAGAGAGTGGCAGAAGTCTTCCACTGACCTATGGGGCCTGTGCGCTGACATCTCCATCTGTGCAGGAACTGGTTTTGGCAGCTGCTGCGCACCTGGGCAGGAACCAGACCATCCACCCACCGACCCCAGGGCCAGCTGCCAGGGCCGGAGCTGGCGCTCTGCTGCCCCCTGGTGGCTGTTGCCACATGTCCCGGCCTCTGCAGACTCCCCAGCAATGGATGCCAGTCACCCCATAGGTTCTGCTGGTGGGTGCTTAAGGGAGAGGCCCCATTTTCCTCTACAGGCTCCACATCACTGCGTCAGTTGCTCTGACCTCAGTCCCTGGCACTGTCTGCACCCTCCCCAAACTTTTCAGCCTGGTGCTCCCTGTTCCTGATGTGTAATTCATACCCATGAGACACGTGAGGCTGAATTGCAGATGCTGAGGGGCAGACTTGGGGTCCAGATGTTCGCGTTTGCTCTTGGCCCCTGAGTCTCCATTTTCCTGTCTGTACGTGGGACCTAACAGTCCTGACCTCCTGGCCTTAAAGAGGGGAGGGACCGGGTCAATATCTCTAATGCCTAGAACCCTGGGAAGGTGCTCGGTGACTTTGTGGCTATTTTCGGTGTCTCTGGTGCTGAGGACGCTGAGCTAGCAGTGTCCTCGGGGGCCCGACACCTCTGCTCAGTGATTCTGCTCATGAGCCTCTGACTCTAAGGAAAGAGTAGGTCACTAGATGTGGCCTCAATTACTGCTGAGGACACCCCACCATCGCCCCGTGTGCAGCCCGGCCAGCTGGACGAGCTTCCCTCCTTCCCATGGAGCCCGGGGTTAGGGGGTCCAAGGCGGCATCTCCCCGGCTCACTCCAGGCCAGCCCTGTCAGCTACCCTGGCCACACCTCCCTCACCTCCACTGCCTCTCCCCCACCCACACACACCCCACTCCCACTGCTTTGTTTTGTTTTGCTTTGGGGTCATACCCGGCAATGTTCAGGGGCTCTGCGTTCAGAAACTACTCCTTGAGGATGCCAGAGATCAAACCCAGGTGGGCTGCGTGCAAAGCAAACTCCTAACCTGCCCAGGCCCCTCCCTTCCCACTTCACTTCCTGCCTCCCACCTCACTTCCACTCTCCTCCAGCCTCCCTCACCCCCTGCCTCACTCCCCCCTCGTTCCCATTTCCCACCCCAACCCCTCCTTCAGCCTCACTTCCCACCTCCCTCACTACCAACCCATCGCTCCGGCCTGTCTTGATTTTCTCTTCACACGTGTCAGCACCGCAGGCCCCTTACCTGTCGGTATGTCTGTGGGACGTACTGCCCCTCCCCCAACTCTAGTCTGGCTCTAAGGTCACTGAGGAGAGTCTTTCGGGAGCCTGACGCCCTGCCTCCCCTCCGCCCCTCCCCACCCATCCCACTCTCTCCCTTGAAGAGTTGGCCCTGTCTACTTGCTGTGTACTTGCTCAGTACCCTCGTCTATGCTCGGCACCAGCCAGCCACCCACCCACAGTAGAAGGGCAGCCCAGGAAGTGGACTTCTTTGTCTTCTGCTAATTCCCTGACTCCCAGCACCTGAGCCGAAGGAGGCACGCACATGTAGTAGTTTTCTGGATGGATGAAGGGCCATCACCCCCCCTCTGTCCCCGTGTTGCGCCGGCTCCCTGCTCTTTCTCTCCCCGGGCCTCCGTCTGACTTGACTCTCTGCAGCTGTCCTGCTGACTGTGTGCTGCCTGCGGAGGAAGAAGAAGACCGCCAACCCGGAGAACAACCTGAGCTACTGGAACAACGCCATCACCATGGACTACTTCAACAGGCACGCCGTGGAGCTGCCCCGGGAGATCCAGTCCCTGGAGACGTCGGAGGTAACGGACCCCGGAGGGCTGGCTCAGGGAGGGGCGAGGAGCAGAGCAGCGGGGCATGGCCCCGTCCACTCGGCTCTCTGCTCCTGGAATCCTCGTCTGCATCTTTCACGGTGCTTTCCACACTTCCTGAGACACGGGGCTTCTGGGCCCAGCCTGCCCGTATTTCCTGAGGACTCCCGGCAGGCACTCTCTGGGGCTGTAAAGACGCAGCTCTGCTCTCAGGCCTCAGATTCTGAAGTGTGGGTAAGACTTCAGGAACCCTAAGCATCATACAAAACTGCCTCGGGGTGAGTTTCAGAAGGTGCTGGAAGGATTCGCAGCTCTCAGCGCTGGCTCCAGCAAGGGAAGCAGCCCGAGGGAGGGTGGCGGAGGCTGCTCGACAGGACCTGTCGCCAAAGGCAAGAGCACTGGGGTCAGGAAGGGTTTGCCCAGGACACCTAGCAGTCGCCTGGGTCTGTCTGGTCCCGGAAGGGGTGCTCTTTCTTCTCTCACAGGAGGGCGGGCAAGGCTGGTGATCAGACACAGCCTTAAGAGCGTCTGTGTATTTGTCTCAGGCAGCAAAGGGTCCTGGAGAGTTTTGAGCTTTGTGCGACCTAGATTTAGAAAGACTCTGTGTGATGAGTGAATTAACTAGAACGGACGGCGGTTTGATCAGTGGATAGGACAGACGGGAAGAGACTAGAAATTAGAAGATGAGCTAAAACGGCACAGAGTCAGCCCAGGAGAGGGGGGAAGCGGACATCTGTTGCAGTGGTGAAGACAGTTAGTTCCCGGGCCTAACTCTGGCCCCTCCGTGGTCAGGGTGAGCTTTTATCAATGGAAGGGCCCCTGGAGAATCAGCACTCGTCTCCAATGGGAGAGTCCCACTGTGGAACAGGCGCAGCAGGTGAGACCGCTCAAGAGGGCAAGAGACAGAAGAGAAGGATGTCTAACCTGGTGAGGCATGGAAACTTCTGGAACAGGAAGGGCCAAGTGAAAACCCCAGCACCCCGACATTAGAATTCCACTCTGACAATATCTAGTCAGGGACAAGAGACTGTAGAGAGCAGGACATTGGGGATCTGGGCCACAGCGGGCTGCCCTAGTGGCCTGCAGGCGGGCCAGAGGTGCTGTCTCTGAGCTAAGTCCAGTCCCGAACTAAGGTGAGAACCTTAAGGACATATTCTCTCACTCCAAGGGTTGCTTCCTCCCAGTTCATATCAATTCAGGAGACAGCCTAAATGAACCCAGCCCAGGGTCAAATAGGACTTTGAGAGGGAAAATAAAAGTTACAAATAAAAACAAAAAGGCACACAGCCTCCGCAGACCTCCCTTTGCTGTCCCTCCTGGAGCCCGGTATTCAGACATTTGAGCAGTTGATTAGAACCCAGGTCTGGGCAAAATTAGTGCCAGGTGTCCCCACGCGATGTTCCCCGGGGCTGCTTGAGTCGGACAGTGGAGTTGCTGTCAGGCCTTGGCAGATGCAGATCCCCCAGTAGCTATGCTGGTCTGCTTGGTGCTGGTTCCTGTAGGGCATTCATGACCATTTGCTGTCTGCAACGGAATGATCTTGGCCTACAGCCATTGTCAGGTACCAGTAACTATGATCTCTGGGCCTGCCAGACATCAGTTCTGTATTGCTCATGACCACAAATTCCTAGCGGTGACACGAACTCAGAACAATGGTCTCTATCTGGATTTAGCAAGTGTGACCCCCATATTGCTGCCCAGGCCTGCATAACACCAGACCAGCCCTGATGTCACACCAGGCTTGGTGAAAAAGCACAGCATTCTCCTGCAGGGGTGCATGAAGCCAGCAAGGATCCGAAGCACGTAAGACCTTTAGCAATTCCCTTTCTACACAGCAAGGATGAGGAAATCAATAAGAAAAAAACAACAGGGAAAGAGAAGATGTGAGAAAAGTAGAAGAAAACTTTGATCACAAATCACTGAGCAAAAGGCATAGTAACTGAACTTAAAAAAAATTAGATTACATATAAGTGATACTACATGAAAAGTATCATGCTAAGCGAAATGAGTCAGAAAGAGAGGGAAATGAGTCGGAAACATAGAAAGATTGCATTCATCTAGGGAACATAAAGTAACAAAATAGGAGACTAACACCCAAGAATAGCCAAGATAAGTACCAGGAGTTTTACTCCATGGCTTGGAGGCCAGCCGCACACACAATGCGAAAAGGCAGCTCAGATAGAGAAGAGAGCACCAAATAAAGGGTGTTGGGAGGATCCTCCCAGGATGGGAAATGCATG
>JAOXYA010097645.1:0-10939 GCA_028565675.1 Sorex palustris
AGGAATCGAACTCTGGTCGGCCATGTTGGCTGCGTGCAAGGCAAACGCCCTACCGCTGTGCTATCGCAGCCGGCCTATTTAAATCTATATAGATCTTTAAACATTTTATTAATCAAGTCTTAACTGGGATTAGAGAGATAGTACAGTGAGTAGGGTGCTTGCCTTGCACATGGCTGACCTAGCTTCAGTCCTCGGCACCACACCTGGTCCCCTTGACCCTGCCAGGAGTGATCCTTGAGGGAGTATAGAGCCAAGAGTAAGCCCTAAGCACCGCTGGGTGTGGCCCCCAAACCCAAACAAAACCCCACAAAAGTTAACTGGGACCAGAGAGATAGTGTAGCAGATAGGGCGCTCGCCTTGCATACAGCTGACTTGGTTCTAGTCCCCACATATGTCCTGAGAGCATTACCAGGAGTGATCCTTGAGCACAGAGCCAGGAATTACCCTGAGTATATTACCAGGTATGGCCTAACCAACACCCCCCTCCCCCCACCAGATAACATATATGTATGTTATATGCGTGCATGTCTGTGTGTGTGCAAACATGCTTAATGTTCCATTGTGAGTTGCAACAGCCAAGTCCTGATACTTGTACCCTAATAGTATCAGTACCTTACGGTTTCAGTACCTTTGTTTCCTAGAAGCATGAATTAATCCCTCCTAATGAATCCGTCCGTGGATTTTGTCGGGGCTGTAGATTTGAATTGCTCTCAGGGATGGATATTCAGCCCAGTTGAAGCCTAGCCATGACCCTGGCAGCCCCATCTCCACTCCTCCTGCTTGTCTTCCCTTCTGTGGACATGCAGTCATGCCCACCAGGGGACAGACACAAAAATGGCCATCAAGTGGGAGAGAATTTGAGTGGACGTGGAAAGACAGTTATGTCTGTGATGTGAGAGCCAGAGGGTAAAACATGTGACTTACAAGAAACTGTGACTTGGGAAAGCACCAGGCACCTACATAAATAATCCTATATTGTGGTCTGTACTCACAAAGGCTGGAGGGGTTAACCCCTGTGTTTTTATCCTATTGCGGACGTGTTCTTTTAGGCTAACGAATGTCAGTGAGCATTTTATAGTCTGTCCCTCTCCTTCTGACTTATTTCACTCAGCATGATACTCTCCACGCCCATCCATTTATAAGCAAATTTCATAGCTTAATTTTTTCTAACATCTGCATAGTATTCCATTGTGTAGATGTACCATAGTTTCTCTAAGAAGTCATCTATTCTTGGGCACTCAGGCTTGTTTCCAGATTCTGGCAATTGGGAAGACGGGAGTGTCTTTATTTCTAAGAGTCATATTTAACTGCATCTGTTTGCAGTATCAGAAGTTATCTACAATACAGCTCTCTCCTGGACACAAACGGGCATATCTAAAATGCAAGACAGAATATCTATCTAAATAGCACTGTAGCACTGTCCTCCCATTGTTTATCTATTTGCTCAAGCAGGCACCAGTGACGTCTCTACTGTGAGACTTGTTACTGTTTTTGGCATATCAAATACGCCACGTGGAGCTTGCCAGGCTCTGCCGTGATCTATCTAAATACATATCTAAAATGAACTGCCCATTTTCTGTAATTTATTTCACATGAAAGTGCGCGCTTTTTGACTTCTGGTTTCTCAGCAAGGAGAGGCAATCGCGTGTGACCCAAAATTCTGGTGTGTATCAAAATTGTTCTCTTGGCAAGTGTACAAAAATCCAATTAGTCTCCAAAGGACAAATTGTCTTTGGGGACTCAACTGATCTAAAATTCACAACCAAGTCTGGAAGAAAATAGTACTTGAGGATATTTTTTAACATAGGCCCTCATATATTTAGGACTATGTGAAACAGATTCTTATGTCAATTCAGCTGACTTTTTTTCTAGCTTATATTGTTGAGGGGGGTATGGAGGTTGGGTTCTTTTATTTGAAAATGTCAAGCACCTTTAAGAAAAAAAAAACAAAGATCATTTTTGGATGTGCTGTGTTAATGTCAGTAAAAACTTGGGTCACTGTGCTCACCCACCTTTGCTCACTTGCTTGGCTCATCCTAGGGGTCTGCCAACTTGTTAATAAGATGGAGGAGAATTCTGGCCAGGTGAAGCCTTTCAACCGAAATGACGAACAGTTTCTGGAAGCTTTTGTGATCTTCTGTGGGCTGGGCATCCAGAACACGCAGATGTACGAAGCGGTGGAGAGAGCCATGGCCAAGCAGATGGTCACCTTAGAGGTGGGTGACCTGCGGCCATACACGCGGCTTGTCCCTGTGCCCCCCCCCCCCCGTCCTGACCACTTTTGGGATTGCCTTGTTCAAAGTCAGAGGAGCACTGAGGAGCTTGCTGGGTTATCTGCCCCCTTCAGCCCTGTGCTTTTTCCCTCCAAAGTCATCCTAACTACATTCCCCTTTCTCTCTCAGTCTGTGCCCCTTAGCTGGCCCAACCCCTTCCCCGTCTCTCCAGCTCCCTCTCTCTCTGTGCAAGCAGCAGAATTCACTAGTTTTTAAAAACATATACCAGGTTGAGAGTTGGATGCTGGGTCCTCAGACTTCCTGGTTCCCTGGTATCACTGAACAAGTCCTCGATGCCATACCAGAAGCGGTGTTTAGGCTGGAGCTGTACCTGCCAGCCTAGAAACCTGTGAGGGCTGGGCTCCCTGACCGGATAATAGCCCCACAGTTTCCTCACGAATCCCACAGGGGTGAGGGCCCCTGAGAGCCACTTCAGAAGACTTTGTTTCCGGATTGCCACCTTCAAATGTAAACTCATGCTTTCTGCCCATCATTCTGTGCACAGCTAACAAGAACTGACATGCATATTCTGAAAAACATTCATTTTTTTCAAAAATTAAACATTTTTCTTCCCATTTTGAGCCAGCCTGGTGTGACTCTTAATGGAGTTTCTTGTGTCAGTCATGACAGAACTAAAGTGTCAAGAGCTTTCTTTGAACACCATAGGTAGGAGTTGTTTTCTGAAACACACTTTTGAAGGGAAAGCTTCAGGCTCTTCTCTCTATTGAAGAAAGCAGGAAACAAGGTGGAACATTCTGAGGGGCGTGAAAGTTCCATCAGATTCCTGAGTGTGGGATTCAGGTGCGTGTTGGTGTGACCCGAGTCCTTCTTTCCCACCCACAGGTTCTGTCCTACCACGCGTCAGCGGCTGAGGAGGAGACCAGGGAGCTCCAATCTCTAGCGGTAATCCTCTGTCCCATTCTCTGTGGAAATGACCAACCACAGAGAGCTGATGGATACTGAACGCTGCTCTCCTCAGGAGCTCTGCTTCTCCTCATGGCTTCCTAGACATTTAGTCAGCTGTGGTTCATAGATGCTTCTAGAAACATGCCATCGATACTGCTTTCCCACAGGCCTTCAAAGGCACTGGTCAGACAAAGCTGGGGTGGTGATGGCTGTTGGCTTGGAACATGGTGCCTGATTCTGCCGTTCCCCCACTAATGGTCGTCATCTCTCTTCGGTCTAAATTGAAGTTGTCGGTGCCCGGGGACACGAGCTAGAAGGAGGCTGTTTGTGTGAGGTCATGGCAGCAGAGATTTGAGGGTTTGGTGCCCACATGGCATTGTGGCGAAATGAGAGTGGGTTTAAATTCCCGACCTTGAGGGTTTGGAGTGAAACTGGGCTCAAATCAGGCCAGTACCTTGAATTCTCATTAGTTTTTTTTCTAGCATGTTGAGCGAGAGAAAAGCCATGGAGGAAAGCATACTGTTACAGAAGAAAAACGGTCTCAGGCCTGGGCCAGCCTGGGGTGGACTTGCTGGTGGTGAAAGCTCTGAGTGCGGTGGACAGAGTCCTGTGAGGAGAGAGATGCTTCTCCATTGTCCTCATCATGGCATCCAGCACGCAACACCCTCTCACCTTCCCTACCTTTCTCGTCAGTGCCCAGCTGTGTCAGAGAGGAAGGTTGCATGGGACTTGGGAATCCAAGTGACTTTTTAGTTGACAACTAGTGTGAGCTGGGAAGGGGGACAGAGGTCGGGGCCAAACCCAGCGCCCTCCCGCTGCCCCACAAGATGCCGTCAGGAGCTGTTCAGAGGAGATCAAAGGTCTTTCTCTGCTCTGCTGCTGGCGGCTGCCAGTGGATATAGGAGCAGAGGGTGGGTAGAGTGTGTTAAGGGGCTCAGTTTTACAGCAATGGGCGCACACTAGGCTTTTGGTGGTGGTGATGTATATCATGGTGACAGATTAAACCCCTATGGGGCCAGAGAAATAGCACAGCAAGTAAGGCACTTGTCTTGATGCGGTCACCTGGGTTCCATCCCCAGTATCCTATTTGTCCCTCCAGCACAGCCAGGAGTAATTTCTCAGCATCCCTGGGTATGGCCCCCCCCAATAACAACAACAAATAATAATAATAATAATAATAATAATGCAGTAGCACTAGCACTAGCCTCCCCTTGTTCATCGATTTGCTTGAGCAGGCCCAGTAATGTCTCCATTGTAAGACTTGTTGTTACTGTGTTTGGCATATCGAATACGTCACAGGGAGCTTGCCAGGCTTTGCTGTGTGGGCGAGATACTCTTGGTAGCTTGCCAGGCTCTCTGAGAGGGGCAGAGGAACCGAACTCGGGTTGGCTAGGTTGGCTGCGTGCAAGGCAGACGCCCTACCCGCTGTGCTATCACTCCAGCCCAATAATAATAATAAAGGCAGTATTTTAAAAAAATAATAAACTGCTGTGTTTGGGGACTGGAGAGATGGTACAGGGTTTAAGGTACTCGTCTGGCACATGGCCAACCCCAGTTTGAACCTCAGCACTGCCCATAGTCCCCCAAATACTACCAGTGGGGACCCCTAAGTACAGCCAGGTGTGGCCCCAACCTGCAGCAGGAGGACAGTGCAGCAGAGTGGAGAGTTTTCGTGAATGTTTGTGTAGAAGAGAGCATAGAGGTGTCGTCCTGAGGGTGAGGGCCGCTGGTGGGGCGAGGCATAGTCATTTTGGTGTGTTGGCGCTTGTGTGCTGAACACCCACCTGTACTGGGAGGGAAAGGGGAGAGATTGTGAGGCCCGAGAGCCAGAGCCGGAAGCAGAGCTGCTGAGACAAGGCCTCAGCTTTTGCGAGGTGTCTCTGGGAGCAGGCTGGATGGGAAGAGGTTCGGCCCACTGCATTTCTGGAGCCCTCTGGAGCCCTTCCCGTCCATCTGGCAGGCTTGAAATGCTTCATGGGTGTCCCCAGACAGATTTACTCCTTCACGGCCCTGCAAGGCCATTGTCAGTGGCATTTTGTGGAATGGAAGCTGACAGCTGGCAGGTTCAAGAGTGTAGATCAGAGTTTTTCCAGCTTATTTGACCCACTGCCCCCTTTCTGGGAGTTGGGGAAAGGAAAAAAAAAGAAACTGCACCAAAAGCAAAAGCACCAACTACCCTTTTGGATCAGTTCCAACACAGACAGACAGACAGACAGAGGAGAGAGAGGGAAGAGAGGAGAGAGGAGAGAGGGAAGAACAGAGAGGGGGAGAGTGGAGGGAAAAGTGAGGGAGGAAGAGGGGCAGAGAGAGGGTCTGGGAGGGGGAAAGAGAAGGGAAAGAGAATGAGAGAGGGGGAAGAGAGGGAGAGAGGGAAGGGGAGAGATAGAAATGCACTGATTTAGATTTTCCTTCTTGGTATCAAAGTTCTAGGTCTTACTTAAGTATCCATGAGTCCAACATAGCATAGAAGAGGCTGGACCTCTGAGAAGAGAGCCAGGGCCCAGGACCACAGCCAAGGGGCAGCCCCAAGTATATCCCACCAGAACTTCACATGGCCATGCTGGCCACGACCTGAGCCCCAGCCCCCAGGTTTGGAACTTCCGGGGTGGCTCTGAGTGGCCCACTTGTCTGTCTGCAATTGGTTGACAAGAGTCTTCCCACCCAAGGCTGCTGCGTGGGGTGTGTTATAACAGGCAGCAGATGGATGATCTCCTGCGTCTGTTCTTATTACCAAAGAGGAGAAAACAGGGGATTCCTGAACAAATGGCACTCCCCCAGCTCACCCAGAATTCTCAACACAGCAGGGACACGAAGGAGTTGGTTTGGTTCCAAGAGTTGGATCCAGTATTGAACCCAGGCAGCAGCCCCTGTCTGGCACCCAGACCCACGGTAGCCTGCTGGAGAGAGAATGGTCCAGAAAGGAAGACACAGGATGAGGATGTATAGCTTTTCTCAGTTCAGTCCCTGAGAGGCCTGGCGTGGAATTCAGCGGTAGAGCTTGCTTGCTTCTCATGGACAAAGTTGCATCCAGAGTACTGCCCCCTCACCCAATAACTCGGGGATCTACAAGCCCATGAGTATTTAAACCAAAACAGAATCACTAAGTAGGAAGCCGAGTTATTCATTTGCCAAAAGAACAACTAAGGGAACTTGATATGATTTCTGCCTGAAAGATTAAAGATTTCTCCCTTCTCTGGGAGGTTTATCTTGTGAAATGGGCTGTCTTTATTTAGTGTGTCCTTTAAAGCATTTAAAGCGGTGAGCAGTGTTTCAGTGATTTAAAAAGTTTCAGGTATTCCTTATGTCAGCTTCAGTTGGTCTGTGTGTCTGTTCCTTCTGATTCCTTCTAGGGCCCAGAGTTTTGAACTAACAGCACACTGTGAGCTGAGATTGATCATATGAAGGATTTGTAGGTACTGTGGGAATGAGTTGGTTCTTAAAGGATGGCAGAGTTGAACTTTGCCACGTGCTCTCTGAGATTAAAAATGTGCATGTAAAGTAATCTCTAAAGGTAATGTAAAAAAAATCTTACTGTATATATTATATATACATTGTATATATAATGCAATCAATGTACACACACACACACACACACACATATTTGCTTTCCAGTTTGAAAATAGCTCTGTTGTTTGGCTTTGGGGCGTTTTGGTTTTTTTCAATCTGGAAAAATTTGAAAATTTCTTTCTCAGTTATGTGTAGAATTTCAGCAAGAGGAAAATGCTTTAGAAGAGCTGGAAATTGCTCTATTGGCAGTATTGTTCCAAGCCATCTGTTGTTCCATTTGGAAGAGAGATTTCTGGCAGCTGCATTGAGAAATGTAGGGTTGTGTCGCTTGTAGGTCAAGTTACTCATTGAAGGGGGTTGTAATGCAGCCGTGGATTTCAGTGCTTGTTTGCTGCCCCCCTCATACAAATGCCTCTAGGACCTTGCAGGTGCTTGCATGATCGGAGAGGTTCGTAAAAGGTTTAGTTGTGTTTCTGAGCTCATTTCTGAGTGGGTCCCCTTCTAACCTTGCTTCCTTCTTGAGATTCCCCTGTCCTTATCAGTGGTGCCCCGTAGTTTTGTGCTTTGCACCCCGTTTATGTGGTTTTCACCTGTGACCCCCTTGGAATATCCTAGGACCCATCTAGGACCCCTGTAGGAACCCTCTCCCCCCCCCCCACTGAGAAAGCCCTGCTGTAGAACAGAAGTAGACTGAGTAGTCATAGAAGTAGACTGAGCTTATTCGATGCCCCTGGATGCCCACCAGTTCTGTGTGTGTGTGTGTCCTTCCCAGGCCTAAAGATTTACTGACATAGATGGTTTTTGGCAGAATCTTGACATAATTATAAGCCCTTCTGTGAAAATATCTATGCTCATTACCCTAGGTTTAAAAATAAAGTGTGCCTCTTCCTTACTGGAGATTTTTTTTTTTAAGTTTACTTTTACAGCGTTAGGAAGAGGGGATTCCGACATAACTTCCTTGCTTGATTTTTCTTGATTTGCTGTAATCTCCAGGCCCACATAATGGGTTACACACTCACCGCCCTCCCCACCCCTCGACCCCTTTGCATGAATGTATTTCTTTCTTGTCCATATTTGGATTCTCTAATAGAGAAAAATAATTTCTAACAGATGCATAAACTAATTGTATGGAGTTTAGTTTCTTTTTTTTTTTTTTGGCAGGGGTTGGGGAAAGGGATGTTGTGCCACACCTGGAGACACTCAGGGCTTACTCCTGGCTCTGCACTCAGGAATTACCCCTGGTGGTGTGTATGGGGGACCAAACAGGATGCTGGGGATCAAATCGCGGCCAACTGCATCCAAGGCAAGCGCCCTCCCCACTGTACTCTCGCTCTGGCCCCAGGTTTTGTTTTAAGGACACAGTTAGGAAAGAGACTAAGGTGAGGGCATGGGTTGGCTGGTGGGTACACTGCTGTCACTAGGGGCACCAGCCCTCAAGATGGTTTAGGGATGGTGACGCGGGAGGGCAGCCCAGAATTCCCGACCAAGAAGTTCTTCTAGGAGTTGCCAGTAAACTCAGCACAGACCTGTTGTTTGAAATTGGAAACATCAAATTTTGTTATTTTCCAAGAGTAGAATCGGAAGGAGCTCTGGGAGGAGGTACTGTGGGCTTGGGTTAAAGGAAGCCCATATTTAGAACTACGAAAAAAGTTCCTTAGTCATCTTTCATCGAAACCAATTTCCAGTCAAATTGAAAATGATCTCCTGGGGGAGGGGAAAAAAGCATCGAGGAAAATTCTTGGTATGTGACACATTTGCATGGACCCAAAGACAAAATGCTTTCACTAAAGGGAGAGTTTGACATTTTCCAGATGATCTAGTTCAATGGTTGCCTTTCTTTTGGGAGACTTGCTTTAATGAGGAATTCAGTGGAATAAGGAGCCTTTCTCAGCTGTGGGCCTTTTGGAGTTGTTTCTGGAATTGTCTCTTGGCTCCTGAGACCCGGCCTGTGACCTTGCCTGTTCGGGGACCACAGGGTGGAACAGATGCTGCTGCCACATCTTTAGTTTCTTCTGAGGTCACTGGACACTCGGCCGCAGGCTAAATATAAACCCTTTGCGGGAGGCAACCGCCCAGAGTGAGAAACCCAGTCAAGTGGCCGTTATATTTACCTCATCCAAGGGTTCTGAATCTCACCGACCGGAAGTTCCAGGAGACTGTGGCCTTGGTAACGGCTTTATTTCTGATAAAAGTTTTGTTTCTGGGTCAGAGAGACAGTGCAAGGGTTAAGGCATCACCTTGCATGTAGCCCACCTCAGGTACCCCCCAGCAACATGTATGGTCCCGTGAGCACCTCCAGGAGTGATCACTGATCACCACTGAGTGTGGCCCCAAGCCCCTTGCCACCCCCCCAACTGCCCCGAAATTTTTGTTTTCTAGAACAGTTATTAGACTTGCAGGGGATTCGTTGTACATAAATCGCCTTTATCCCATAGGGACCTTTTACTCGAACCTCCTGCTGTTGGTTATTCTCCAGGTGGCATCCAGCACTATTGTGACATGCTTGTCACAGACCCTCAGTGTCTAAGACCCCGGGGCCTAAGAGGGAATGTCTGGGTGTCTGTGGGAGAGCTCAAGAGGGGGTCGTGGAGTGGTGTGGCTGCTGGGGGACCGAGGCCTGAGCTGAGTTGGCTGTGTTTGTCCTGCCCCGGGGAAGGAGAGAAAACTTCCTGCTGTGGGGTAAAAAGATGCCCCCAGGAGAAAACATCTGTTCTCTGACAGCCCGCTGGGCACGAGGGGGGGGGTGCGGAAGCAGCTGTTGGCTGCTGTCACTAAAAATGTGGGTCTTTCCCACCTGCACACGGGGGTCGGGGGTGTCCCACGGGGGCAGGCTGCACCCCTTCTAATGGGGAGGGAGATGCAAACATCCTTCATCTCCTCAGCCCCTCTTTCAGCACTGGGGAATTAGTATTGGGACGGGAGGAGGGACTCAGAATCCCCGAATAAAGAAAAGGCAAAACACCCTCGATCCCCAAATACCAAAGTAGGCCTCCCATTCCTGGGGTCCGAACCGCTGAGTGTGTGGCCATGGGGATTTGATGAGCTGGAGGGGGGGAGTGCTGCCCTCGTCCCTGACAAGCTGTAGGAAAGGGTCTCTAATGTTTAAGTTTCCGCACCTGGAAAACAGGCCCCAAGCATCCACTTTCTTAGTCCGAGGACTCCGTGTCAGGTGCTTATCCATCATTCCTGTCCAGCTCGACCCCTACCCCATACTTCCCCTCCCCCCCCCACCTGCCCTCGGCACGGGCCCCTTTGAGCAGGTACAAGTAAGCAGAAGGTATGGCCAGAGGCGAGGGGTATCGGGTCACTTCCCCTGGACTCGAGAGCCCCGCTCCCCACACCCTTTTCCCACCGGCGGGACCCTCTCTTTTCCTGGTGGAACTAGTCCTGTACTAAAGACATTCCCTAATTCCCACAAGAGAGTGAGTGTGTGCCGTGATCCAGCCCCCAGCGTGAAAGGACTCTGTGCGTGGCTGCGCCGACCCCAACAGCTTCCTTTCATTTTCTTCTGCACCCCCGGCCTCAGGCTGCTGTGGTCCCCTCCGCCCAGACCCTGAAAATCACTGACTTCAGCTTCAGCGACTTTGAGCTGTCCGACCTGGACACAGCCCTGTGCACCATCCGCATGTTCACTGACCTCAACCTGGTGCAGAACTTCCAGATGAAGCACGAGGTAGGCACAGGGTGGGCTGCTAGGAAGGACTCTGGTGCCAGGAAGCCGTTCTGGGTTCAATCCTTAGCAGTGGGAAAATAATGCTACTCGTTGCTGAAATAATAGTAGCACTGTCGCACTGTCCTCCCATTGTTCACCGATTTTGCTCTAGCAGGCACCAGTAACGTCTTCATTGTGATACTTCTGGTTACTGTTTTTGGCATATCAAATACACCACAGGGAGCTAATAATAGTAATCATCTGAAAATATATTCTCTAAGCACCATGCTTTTCCAGGGCTGTGCTGTATTTATTACATCCAAGTAGTATGCTGGGAGAAGCACATACTTATTTTTACATTTCCCAGAGTGTAATAAATCTTTCAGAATTGCAGAGAGGGGGCTGGAACGGTAGCACAGTGGGTAGGGCGTTTGCCTTCAACGTGGCCAACCCGGGTTCAGTGTTCAGCAATCTCATATGGTCCTCTGAGCACCACCAGGAGTAATTCCTGAGTGTAGAGCCAGGAGTAACCCCTGTGCATCGCTGGGTGTGACCCAAAAAGCCAAAAAAAAAAAAAAGAAAGAGGCACAGTGTTCTTCGA
>JAOXYA010097650.1:0-10939 GCA_028565675.1 Sorex palustris
ATTGGGCTACACTAGCACGGGACAGGGACAAATGGAGACGTTACTGGCGCCCGCTCGAGCAAATTGACAACTAACGGGAAGTTAAGTGATTAAGTGATTAAGTTTTGGGCCACACCTGGTGGTGCTCAGGACTTACTTCTGGCTCTGTACTCGGTATCACTTCTGGTGGTCCTCAGGGGACCATATGGGGTGCCAGGGATTAAACTCAGGGTTGGCTGTATACAAGGCAAGCACTTTGCCTGCTATACTGTCTTCTGGACCCTGATACCTGATACCACACCACATTTTCCAAGAACTTTAAACTACCATCACTATCTAGGCAGCAGCACTGAGGACTATCCACATTTAAGATCCTGAATAGTGGGCTGGAGCGAGTACACAGTGAGTAGGGCACCTGTCTTGCATATAGCTGGGTTTGGATCCCCAAAACAAAACAAACCAACAAAGTCAGAGCCCTTAACATTCAGACAACTTTACACCAAGACTGAAAGAAGTGCAAACCATATAAAAATTAGACAACAGCAAAGCAACAGGCTTTGTAAATTTAAATAATAATCTGTCACTGTCCTCCCATTGTTCATCGATGAGCAGCCCCAGTAACATTGTGAGACTTGTTGTTACTGTGTTTTACGTATCAAATATGTCAGGGGCAGCTTGCCAGGCTTTGCTGTGCAGGCGGAATACTCTCAGTAGCTTGCCTGGCTCTCAGAGAGGGGCGGAGGAATCGAACTCAGGCCGGCCAGGTCAGCCACGTGCAAGGTGAGTGCTATCGGTCCAGCCCAAAGAATAATCTAACCAATCATAATAGTGCTGAGCCATCTATGTAACTTAAATTCATATAATCCAATAATGCCAAACACTAAACCCCAGCCAAGTCTTTCCCTTGACTCCCATGGCTGGCTGGCTTGAGCACTGCAGGGCACGTGGGAAAGCAGAGACTCAATCATTCACCTGAGCCTGAGATCCACTTCTACCATCCTGGCTGTCACTTGAGAAGTGTGTGTGACATCGAAATTCCAGCGCTTGCTATGGGTGCTTCGGGCGGGCCACCCTGACCATTCGGCATACAAATTCATCTCTAGCCTTTTCTTACTCACCCCAATTTCACTTGTTTTGGGGGGAGGGTGTTTGGGGGCCACACCCAGCAGTGTTCCAGCCTTACTCCTTGGCACTGCACTCAGGGGCCGCTCCTCGGCAGGCTGGGTGGGCCTGCCCAGGTAAGCACCCGACCCACTCTACTGTCTTGTCTAGTCTCTCAATTTCACTTTTCAACATCTCCTACACACTAGTTAACACTGAAGGACACATGCAGCCCAGCCATGAGGAAAGGCTGTGTGAGAGGGTGTGAGGAAGTCATGGTAGATTGAAGGAAGAGGAGTTGCCAGGAATTGAAGGGAGACACAGTATGGAGAGCAAGGAAGAGGACACAAATGGACACGGATGGGCATGACCACAATGCAAACAGGGAGGAGCCTCTGGGAGAATAAAAGGCACTAAGAAGTAGAATACAGAACACGGTACTGCAGCCTGCAGAACCTTTTTATTATTGTGGTAAAATATAACAAACTTCTACATTGTTTCATTAAAAAGTTTTTTAAACTTTCCTTTTTATTTGTGTATCAGATAACCTTGCTGCTGAGGTCTCTGTCTTAGGGCCTACAGACAAGCAGAGATTTCCAAACAGAGACTGACCTGCTACCCAAAGCCTGCACTGGAGCACTGCAGTGCAGGCCCCTGGCCAGCTGGCCCAGCCTTCCACCGGGGGCCTGTTTTCCATGCCAGTCTACTTCTCCCTCGAGGGGGCACTGGGCACGTTCCCACAGGCGGCCAACGCCCAGGCTGGCTGCGTTCAGAGCGGCTTCCACAGGCACCTTCCCATCAACTCTGCCATCAGTGAATGTGCTAAAAGTCTTGATAGAGAAGACCGTACTTGGGGATATTCTTGGGATCGATTGGGCTCTGGGCGATGTTTCCCTCTCATTGCTCCTCGGTAAATTTTTCTATCAAATCTATGAAATCTTGTTTGGTTTTGAAACTTCCCACAAACTTGGTGCGATCTGGCGACCCATAATCGACTTTCATTGTGCTGCCCGTTGAAGAACACCGTGGAGGGGATATAAGTGATGTCAAAGTAGTGTGTGTAAACTGGAGTTCGGTCCACGTCCACCAGGTAGACAGCGGCCATTTTACTCAGGTCAGCAGCAGTCTTAGCGAGAATATCATCCAGTTGCAGACAGACAGGATCCTCATCTCTCCCAAACCTGAGAACCAACACCTTCTTCGCAGTGTATTTTATTGTCTGGTCAACTTCCTTTTTGCTAGTCAGTTTGGGCAAAAGCAAACTCATCTTGAAGTAAAGCCTTGCTGTCCCGCACTTGGCCGTGCCTTCCTTTGACCCAATCCTGCAGGCTCCGGATTCCCTGGGACCCCCCCTCCCCCGCCACTGGCGGTCACCTAGCAACACTCACTAACGGGCTCGCCTAGCAACACTCACTAACGGGCTCATTAAAATTTTTTTTAAATAATTAAAAAAATAATTTACAATATTCAGTACCACGAAGAACACTGAATGTTGTAAAAACATCACTCTTCTTTTCCAGAACAAGCTCATTATCCCATGAGGAAGCTATGGCCATTAAATAATCCCCACCTCTTCAAAACTTTGCTAACCAGTTTTATTTTCTTACATTAAAAAAAAAAGTGGGATCATTGTTATGTTTGTCCATCCCAGTCTGTTTAAATTCATTTAGTATTTAAATAATCACTGATTTTTAAAATAATCACTTATTTAAAAAAAGATTTATTGATAAAACATATACTCAGAATTTCCTTCCTTTGCAAAACTTAAAAACAATTTTATCATGTATATACCAGTGGGTTCAAATTTTCTCCACATCCTAACCAACATTTGATTTCTGTCTGTTTGATTTTAGCCATCTTAGGGAGTTTCTCATGGTGCTACTGACTTGCATTTCTCTAATGATTACTGATGGAAGGAGTATCTCCTTCTATGCTTATTTTTTAATATCTTTTTTGCAAAAATACTTATGTCTTTTGCCTATTCTTTAATTGGGTTTTAATTTTTATTATTATAGGGTTTTTGTATATTTTGAATAATTACCAGATATCATCTGCAGATATGTTCCTTGACACACAAAAGGTTTAATTTTGATGAAGTCAAACTTCTCTATAATATTTTTTGTTGCATATGTTTTTGGTGCAATATTTGAAAAAGACCACCAAATTGTTTCATGATACTTCCCACCTTCTTTTTCCTAAGACTTTATGAAGTTTTACTTTTATTTTTTTGGAAGTCTTAATTCTTTCCTATTTATGTCTGATCCATTTTGAGTTGATCCTGATATTTAGGATGAATTAAAACTTAAACTACATCTTTTGCAAATTGGTAAACAGTTTTCCACATCAAATGGTCTTAGAACTCTTGTTCAGAAGTGAGAGTTCATTTTCAGTCTCTCTATTCTAGCCCATTAATCTTCATGTTAGATATAGAGTTAGGAGTGTCATTTCTTTGTGTAACATTTTTGAGTCTTCCAGTATGGTCTTCTCTTTCAAGAACAGAAAATTTTACTACTTTCTAGATAAAAAAGCAAAGATAGTGTTTTCTTTTCCCTCTCTTCCCTCCCACTTGTTTACAGTGTATAATTGTAACACATGCTAGTGAGGCTAGTACTGTGCTAATGATCATAAGACAAATTGCTCTATGAGTATTGCTATTATTGCTGTTTGAGGGCTTGTTGGTGCCCAACTAGATCATGAAGATGAGTCCCTAAACGCTGCCCTGCAAGCAGAAACCAGAACCAGGAATCCACTTTGCACTAAGTGGACAGCCTAAGCTTGTGAGTTCAATTGATATGGAAAAGGCCAACCCCACCCTTCGTGGCCAGCAAGTTCCTGCAGTACAAAGCAGCAGCTTCCCCTTCTCACATATCTCAGACCTAGCTAACCTTTAGGTGTAAACATTCTCTCCTGTTTATCACAGACCCCAGGTGTGAGAAAGTCGTGATCTATGGAATCTAGTGCTAGACCATGTTTTCTTCCTTGAAAATTGTAATTAACCTTGTTTTTCTTCCTGTAACTGATCTTTTTTTTCCCTGGATATTGTAACTGTTCGCCTCTTAAGCATAGTAACTTCTTCTGGGAACAGAGGTAAAAGTCAACAGAATAAGAAGAGGAAATATTGGAAAGATAAGGCTCTGGGTAAAGAATACAGGCAAGGAAAAGACATCTTCCCCTCCACTTCTCACCAACAAGGGAAGATAAAGGAAACATTCAAAAAAAAAAAAAGACTTCCAAAGGTCTGTGAACAGAATAAAAAGAATAAAAACAAACACACAACCTAACCTTTCCTGTCCTTGCAACCTAGTAAAGAAACCCTACATGTTCAACCAGATGAATTTCCCTGAACTAGAAAATTCCAAATCCACTAGAATAGTAACTTTCCTCTAAAGAAACGCAGACAAGCAGTTTCAACTGTGCGCAATCAAAAAAAGAAAAATGAAAACTCAAAATTTACTTGCATATCTGACTAGTCCAAGCACTTGTCAGGCTGGTGGCGCCAGGCGTCTCTGGCCTAATAAGCTCCCAGAGTAAAGGAAACCCTAGAGAGATAAGGGAGGCAGGGCAGAAGGAAAAGAAATCTGAACTTCATAAAGAAATAAAAAGACATCAGTACATTAAGGGTAAGGCGTTTTCCTTGCACGGGGCCGATGTGGCCGACCCAGGTTCAACTCCTCCACCCCTCTTGGAGAACCTGGCAAGCTACTAAGAGTATCTCACCCACATGGCAAAGCCTGGCAAGCTACCCGTGATGTATTCAATATGCCAAACACAGTAACAAGTGTCACAACGAAGACGTTACTGGGCCCACTTGAGCAAATTGGTGAACAATGGGAGAGCAATGACAGTGACAGTGACATTAAAGGTGAAGATCAATTTACAAACACCAAAGGACAGATTGAAATGAAATCGGATATGGTAGGAAAACAATTTACAAGAACAAAGAAAAAGGATCAGAAAAAGCCAATCAAGCTGTAAAACAAAGAAGATCCTTTGTATTGTTCCAGGGCCTGAAAATGAAACAAACTGACTAGAAGGAAAAGTCTAAGCCAAGAAACTTTTCAAATAGATCACTTCATGGGGCTAAAGAAACAGCACAGTGGGTACGGGGCTTGCCTTGCAGATAGCCAACCTGGGTTTGATTCCTGGCACCCCGTGACCCCTTAAGCCTGTCAGGAGTGAGACCTGAGTGCAGGGTAAGCCCTGAGGCACTGCCTGGTATGGCCCCCAAACAAACAAAATTATACCACTGTGCAACGGTACCAGAAAAAAATTGACTTGCAACTTTTAACTACAATATATTCACTAGGAAAATAATTAAGCTTTGAAGTATGACAAAGACAAAAATCCTAAATGATTCTTACAAAAAAAAAATACACAAGACTTCTTTTAGAGTTATCAAAATTGTCACTGAAATTTGTGCATTGCTAGTGGAAGGATAAAATGTGCAGCTTCTATGAAAGATAATATAAGCAGTTCCACAATAGCAAATTAATAATAGAATTATCCAGGGCTGGAGTGATAGTACAGGAGTTAGGATGTTTGCCTTCCATGTGGCTGACCTGAGTTCAATCCCCAGTATCCCATATGGTCTCCTGAGTACCACCAGGAGTATCCCTGGAGATTCACTAGGAGTGGAAAAACAAAACAAAACAAAAATTCTTTTAAATAAAATTAAATTTTAAAAGGGCATTGTCTTTTAAAAATAAAAATAAAATCCTATGATTTATCAATTATTCTTTTCATATATACAACAATGTCTCTGTCTTTTCTTTCAGGACTTGACATTGGAAGAAAATACCTCAATGCATCAGGTGCATCAGGTGTTACTTTAAGCTTTGAATGAGGCTAGTTCATTTTGGGTTAGGGGATATCAAGAGGCTGACAGCATGTCTTACTGAGAATGTTCACCTTGATCTTGGTTACTTGGTTACGCTGATGTCAGCTGGATTTCCACCTATAATATTGTAATTTTCTACTTTATATTTAATGTTTGGCAGAAATACTTTAAGATTCCTCAAGAACCCAATTTCTATTTGCTTTTACCTACTTATTTTAGCAAACATTCGTGGAATATGTCTGCCTGGTGTTCATGATCAGGTGAATGATAAAGTTCTAATTCCTTCTATTTCTTTTATTTTATTTATATGGGGGGTGTGGGACAATGCCCAGTTGTGCTCAGGAGTCACTGCTGGCTCTGCACTGTGGGATCATGCCTCAGGGGACCACATTGGGTGCGAGCTCAAACCCAGTCAGCAAATGCTTTACCCACTGTAGTATATGCCTTTGCCCCTTTACTTCCCTCTTTCATCGTAAATTCATTAATTCTAATTCTTTGATAACCAAGAGCTATCTCTTCCCCTCGTTCACTCAACCATATGAAACTGAGTTCATATCGTACCGTATGAATTACAACAATCATTACTCTTTATTTTACCACTCAAATTACTCCAGCTTCAAACACTGCTCCATCAGGATGGCTTTGCTTTTTCCTGGCTTTAGCCAATAAAGACATGACGCTTGTTAGAGACACAAATCTTTAAAAAAGGTCAGACCTTCTTTTTCTTTTTTTTTAAGTTAATTTTTTAACTCACCATGTATCTCATGTTTGAGTTCCAGTCATGCAATGATCGAACACCCATCCCCCCCACCAGTATACCTTTCCCAGTACGTCCCTAGTATTCCTCCCACCACCGCCACCCTTTATGGCAGGCACTTTCCTTTCTCTCTCTCTCTACTTTGGGACATTATGTTTTTCAATACAGATACTAAGACGTCATCATATTTGGTCCTTAGCCTACTTTCAGCACACATCTCCCATCCCGAGTGATCTCCAAATTCTCAGTGTCAGACCTGCCATTTTCTCCATCATTGACCTAATGATCCTTTCTTTATCCCAGCTGCCTTCTCCCCCTGCTCATGAGTCAGCCTTCCAACTGTGGAGCAGCAATCCTCTTGGCTCTTGTCTCTACTGTCCTTGGGTGCTGGTCAAATATAAATAACTGCGTTATTTTATATTTCACAAAAGTGCGCAGTCATTCTATATGGTTGGATCAGACCTTCTTAAGGGTGCTCGTGGTGAGGCTGATATACCAGCTGCTCTCACCAGAGGGTGATGCCCTGATACTACTTAATGGAAAAACAGAGAAGCCCAGAGTTCTAGCCAAAATATACACACAAAAGAAAACAAATAAGCAGGGGCCAGAGAAATAGTATGGGGTGGGGTGTGGGGTGAGGAGATGGAGGTAAGGTGTTTGCCTTGCACATGGCTGACCCAGGTTTAATCCCAGGCACCATATACGGTCCTCTGAGAACCCCTGAGTGATCCCTGAGCACAGAGCCCGAACACCCCCACAACACCCCAACCTCCATCAAAAAGTAAATAAATGTGAGGGGAGAGCACAGCTGGTCTTGTAAGATACAGAGTTTGACTTAGAGATGAGAAGCCATGAGTTTGACTTAAAGAGAAAGGGTTGAGGGTTTTGGACACGTGAAGTCACCATAAGAGATTGAAATCTGAGGCAGAGGGTAGCAATTTATACTGAACTTCAGACAAAGAACACTCTGTGATTGAATGAAGCTGCAAAGGGAAAGAGTGCAGCCTGAGAAGATAAGCAGTAGTCCAAGAACTGAGCAGCAAGAGCTTGTGGAAAGAAGCAACAGGTTTCTGATAGAAGAAATCTGAAAATATAAAATAAGGTCACTTTTGTAGTACTGAAGAGATAGTACTACTGGTAGGGTGCTTGCCTACCAACACATGGGACCGACTTGTGTTTGATTGGATCCCCTGCACTATATATGGACTTCTGAGCTTCACCAGGATCTATCTCTGAGCAGAGCCAGAGGTAAACCCTGAGCCCTTCTGGGTATGGCCTAAAAACCAAAAAAAAAGATATATATATATATATATATCTGTGCTATATAAAAAAAAAATTAAGGAATCAGGCCAGAGCGATGGGTCACAGGCCGAGCACAAGCACTGCATACAGGAAATGCCCATGTTCCGGATCCAGTCCTGAGGGGTCCCCCAAGCACAGAGCCAGATGAAGCCCTAGCACAACTGCAGTCAACCAGGGTTTGATACTTAGCGTCCCATATGGTCCCCGAGCACTATCATGAGGGATTCCTAACACCTGAGTATCGCCAGGTGTGGCCCCCAATCAAAACAAAAAAACTTGAAAATCAAGGAAGCTGCAATTGTTTGAAGGACTGAGTCTGTCCTTTATTTGGTTTCCAGGACAGCAGTGGTCTGGCCAGGGCCCCACCAGGAGCCTGCCTGTCATGGAGCAACACGCCCTCCAGCAGGTGAGTGGCCCTGCAATGTGCAAACTTTTGTTTTTTGAAGCCACTCTCACAGAACAAACATGTTATTTCAAAAGATTCCTTCAGAGAAACACAGACTGAAGGTGTCAGTGTGGAGAGAAGACGGCAGGTCTGATACTCAGAAATAAGAATGTCTGGGCAATCATTCATGAGTGGAAAACAACTGAGATTTTTGTTTGTGGGGGGAGGGGACACACACATCTGGGGGTGCTCAGGGCTTACTCCTGCCTCTGCACTCGGGGATCGCCCCTGGCAGGGCTGGGGGACCATATGGGATGCCAGGGATCAAACCAGGTCAGCCACGTGCAAAGCACGTTACCTGCTGTACTATTTCTTGACCGAACAATTAAGATTTAATCAGAGTAAGTTACCAGCCAGGACATTTGGAGCCGTGATGGTAAAAGTGGATATTCTTGCCCATTTGTTTTCAGGCTACACCCAGCTCTGTGCTTAGGGGGTCACTTGGGGGAACATGGTACCACTAACGGAACCCGGGCCTCCTGCACGCCAAGCCAGTGCTCTGCCTCTTTCTCTAGGTTGTATCTTAGCAATGACCCCAAGAGCAACTTCTCTTTAAAACGAAAACACATTTATTTTTTGGGGGGGGGGAGGAGCTGTAATCTTTTAAAAAAATTATTTATTTTGGTTTAGAATACTATTAATGGTTTCTCATAGACCTAACTCCAGCACCACATCCAGCACCAGTGTACCCATCTCTCACCCCTCCCTCTCATCCACCCCCCAATCAAATGTGTGTTAGTTCTGCCAAATGTTGTCTTTGGACTTTTTCTTTTGGGAAGGGGGGGGGGGTGTTCTGGGCCACAATGCTCAGGGGTTACTCCTGGTGGTGCTTAAGAGACCATATGCGATGCCAGGGATTGAACATGGGTCAGCCATGTGCAAAGCAGGTGCCCTCCTTGCTGTACTATGGCTCTGGTCCCGCCCTGGATCCTTACTGTTATCCCTGCTGCGTATCTTTACTCCCACATATGAGAGATCATTCTGGATGTCTCCCTTTCCTTCTGGCTGTATTCACTCAGCAGACCCTCTACTTCCATCCACTGTCATCCACTGTGCTGCAAGTCACAGGATCCTGGCCTCAGAGCTGCAGAGTATCCCATTGTTTATGTCCCAATCTTCCAGTAGCTAGGTGTTACACCCACCAACTATGCCCCCCCTCCCCAGTGCTGTGTTATCCCATCAACGGCCAAGACCTAGGGACTATAAAACCCAGCCCCCGAATGCAGCCGCGTGACCTCTTATTGTCTAGTTCTCTCTCTTGGAGAACCTGACAGGCTACCGAGTGTATCCTGCCCGCACGGCAGAATCTGGCAAGCTCCCCGTGGCGTATTTGATATGCCAAAACTCAGTAACAATGATGGGTCTCATTCCCCTGACGCTGAAGGAGTCTGCAATGTGGCACTTGCTAAAATCTCAGGGCTAGGACGAATGGAGACATTACTGGTGCCTGCTCGAGGAAATCGATGAACAACAGGATGACAACTCTGGACTGTTCTGATGCAGTCAGATAGTCCTTATGTGTTAGTGTCAGCTGGTAATAGGAAGAATGGGAATCCAGCTCGAGGACTTTCACAGCTTGAGCTTGGTCAGTAGATATTTCTTCATACCAAAGTGAAGAGGCATGGGGAACTAAAGGAGTATTGATGGAACATATTCCCATACAGAGAGAGAACGGAGTCTGGAAGGGTTGGACGGCAGAGGAAAAAGTGGAAATGGTAATCAGAAGTTGAAAGAAATAATCTTAGCCAATAATGACATGGGATTTAGTTTGTACCGATACTGGAACCTCATCACAAGCATATCACAAGCACACCTCAACATCTCAGGTGGTATCCACCATAATGACCCGTGTTTTAACAGACATGTTGTAGAAATATCAGATAAGTAAAATAACATGCTCCTGGGCACAATGCTAGGATATGATAGAAGTGAGATTTGAACCCAGGCAATCTGATTCTGGAATTTGGGCAAAGGTAGACAACTGAGGTCCTTTGTAGCAGGCTAACATGACAAGATATGTATTTATACATTCAGAGTCCAAGGTGGGAGGTCTAGGAACAGTACACAAGAAGCCAGAGAAAGCAGCAGAAGCTCGGAGAGTGAAGGAGCACAAAGAAGGTGTCAGGGTCACAGAACAATTGAAACTAGAGGATGCCACCATCCAACAGTCTCGTACAACTGGGAAGAACAAAGGAAGAGAGGAAAACCTTATACTCATCTTGTACCATGGGCAGAAGTTCCTGCTGCTAAAACAGATCAGCAATGGCAAGGGGAAAACAATGGAAGGACTGAGAGGGAAAAGTCAGGGAAAACTCCCAAGCAGAACTGCAGATACATCTACCTTTTTTGCCTCTGCCTAGAGCTATTCTGACTTAAAAAAACAAAACAAACCACAACCAAAAACACAATTTGGGGGACAGACAGATAGTGTAGCTAGTAGGGTTCTTGTCTTGCACACAGCCTTCCTGGGTTTAATCCTTGGTACCCCGGGTGTTCCCCCGAGCACTGTCAGGAATGA
>JAOXYA010097694.1:0-22792 GCA_028565675.1 Sorex palustris
CCCTGTGGGATGCCGGGGATCGAACCTGGGCCGGCAGCGTGCAAGGCAAACGGCCTCCCCTCTGTGCTATTGCTCCAGCCCCTGGGCTTTATTTTTAAACATGATCACACTGAGGGCCTGAGTGACAGTACAGCGGGTAGGACATTTGCCTTGCACGCGGCCGACCGGGTTTGATCCTCGGCATCCCATAAGGTCCCCTGAGCACCACCAGGAGTAATTCCTGAGTGCAGAGCCAGGAGGAACCCCTGAACATCACCGGGTATGACCCCCCCCCAAAAAAAGAAAAAAGATCATGCAGAAGAAAGCCTTGAGCACAGCCGGTCATGTCCCAGAAAACAAACAAAAATGGAACTTGTAGAAGTACAGTGCTCTGTACAGGAAGGGGAGAAAAGTCTGGATTCTTTTTGCTTTTGGGGCTCCAATGGGCAGCACTTGGGGGCTGCGGCTGCCCCCAGCTTTGTACTTGGGGCTTGCTGCCTACGGGGCTGGACGCGGAGCCCCGGCTCTGACCCGCAGAGTCTGTGCTCAGCCCATCGGGCCATCTCGCCAGCCCCCCAGATTTGAGTTCCAGGCACAGAGTGGTAAAAGGGGTGTAGTTTCAGGGCCCCTGGGACAGAGAGTTGGGGTTCCTCAGTGCTCAGGAAGGAGGGCAGGTTCGGGCCAGGCCTGTTGGCTGGACTGGGCAGCTCCTGCAGACCCTGGACGTGGCCCACTCCCCAGCCCCTTGGGACTCGCTCAGCTGCGATGGGTGCAGGAGCTCTGGCCTGGCCTGTCCTCAACACTGCCCTCGGGGCGGGGTCCCCTTGAATGACTGGCCAAGGCCGCAGAGCTCACTCTGGCTCCCCATTTCTGCCTGCCTTAAAGTCTCTCTCCTGTCTCTTGCTGCAGGGGTCTCGCCCCCGCCGAAGGGGCTGGCGCCTTCCTCCCCGCCCTCCGAAGTGCCTACGGAACCGGAGGCTGGAACTCAGGTGGGCCTTTGCCTGCGCGGCAGGTGGGTGGTGGCGGGGCTGTCTTTGGGGGGGGGGTGCAGGAGCCAGGGGCAGGAGATGCCGGGCCTGGGAAGGGGAGGGCAGGTCCCAGAACTTTCAGGGATGGCGTGGCAATGGGACAGAGTGGCATCCTTCCTGTTGAGACAGCTGGGCCCTTCCAAGTGCGGCTCCCTGGAGTCCCCGCGGCCCCGTAAGGAGGTTGCAGTCCGTGCATGGATATGCGGATCAGAACTCAGATGCCACACTCCATGCACGGGATATGTGGATCAGGATGGGAACAGTCACCCACCCCGCGGCGTGCCCTGGGAAAGACGGGGTGACCGGGCCTGGAGCTGCCCAGATGCCGAGGACCAGGAGGCGGAGTGGGTCCGGCTTCACCCCTGGGGTTCTGGCTTCCCCACTCGCAGCCGGGGCTACCCGGGAGCTACTGCAGCAAACTCCTGCACCCTTGGGGGGAAGCGAGAGGGGGGTATTCTGGAGGCAGGAGGACCGCGGCCCTACCGCCACCCTGTTTCCCTGCAGGACGAGGAGCTGTCCTCGGGCGCCCGCCCACCCCCCAGCAGCACGTGCGCGGCCTGTGGGCAGCACGTCCACCTGGTGCAGCGGCACCTGGCAGAGGGCAGGCTCTACCACCGGCACTGCTTCCGGTGAGTGTGGGCGGGGCCAGCGGGCGTCTTTGTGGGCGGGGCGTACCGTCGAGGGGGCGTGGCAGACGGGGGCGTGCCCGGCGCCAGGCTTGGCCCAGATGGGGCGTGGCCAGCGGGCGTCTTGACGGGCGGGGCCAAATGCCCCTGGCGAGATTTTGCCCAGATGGGGCGTGGCCAGCGGGCGTCTTGCCGGGCGGGGCTTGCCGCAGCGGGGCGGGGCCAAATGGGGGCGTGTCCGCGGAGAGGTTTGCTCTAGAGGGGTCGTGGCCAGCGGGCGTCTTGATGGGCGGGGCTAGATGGGGGCGTGTCCGCGGCTTGGCTTGGCCCCAGATGGGGCGTGACCAGCAGGCGTCTGTGGGCGGGGCCGGGGCGGGGGTTCCCCGGGCGCGCGTCTGCAGCGGGCGGGCGCGTCGCTCCTCCCCGCCTCAGCGGCCTCTCTGAGGAGGCCGCGCCCGCCCGCGGCCCGGCCCTGAGAGACACTGGCTGGAGCGCCCGGCGCGCTGCCTGATGCGGGGGGTGGGGGTGGGGCGGGACCCCCGCCTCAGAGCGGGCGCAGAGCCAGGCCAGACCCCGCCGCGGGCGTCGCCTTCCTGAGGGAAGCCGGGCGGAGCCACCACAGCGGGCACCTTTGAGGCTCACGTAGGGAGGCGAAGCGGGCCGCCTCGCGGGGCCGCCTGTGGGGCTGCTGGGGCCGTCCCGGCCGCGCTCGGGGTGCCGGGGTTGAACCCGGGTGCGCCGCGTGCAGGGCAGACGCCCCCCGCCTGCACCGTCACTCCGGCCCCCGTGGCGCTGATTTCATGGCGGTGTGTCTTGGCGGCTTTGTGTGTGCTTCTGACGGCCTTGTCCCTGTTTGTGTGCAGCAGTTGACGTCCCAGGGCTGTGTTTCTGCCTCTTGTGTGTGAGAATGTGTTACCACGTGTCTGTGTGTCTGTATGTGTGTGTGTGGTTACTGTCTGCGACTGCTCGTGTTTTTTGTGACTGTACTGACCAGTGTAACGGGAGAGTGTGTTTCTGTGACTGCGCCTGTCTTATGACTGTTGTGTGGCTGTGTTTGAGTTGTCTGTGTCATGGTGTTGGTGTAACCGTGTCGGCCTACGTCTGTGTGACTGTGTTTCCTTGACTCTGTGCCTGTTGCCTTATGTCTGTGGCTTATGTCTGTCTGTGTGGTTGTGATTGTGTTTGTTTTTGTCTGTGACGTGATGTGCCTGTGTAACTGTGTCTTTGTGGTATGCTTGTGCCTCTGTGACTGTGCCTCTGCCTGTGTGTCTCTGTGTTTGTTCTTGGTTCTGTGATTGTATGTGTTTCTGTGACCAGGTGTGACTATGAGTCTGTGACTGTGTGTATCTGTGAGTGTATATGTATGTGTGTCTGTATGTTTCTGTGTGTGCCTGTGTGTATTTGTGTCACTATTGTTTGTGTCTGTGCGGCTGTTTGTCTGTGTTCATGTCTGTGTGACTGGTGTGTCTGTGTGACTGTGAATGTATGTTTCTGTGTGACTGTGAGTGCATATGTCTGTGACTGGGTGTATGTGTGTGTGACTCTGTGTCTGACTATGTGAGTATCTGAGTGTGAGTGTATATGACTGTACGATTGTGTGTGTGACTATGTGGGGGCACACGTTTGTGATTGATTACGTGTGGCTGTGAGTGTGTCTGTGTGACTTTGTGTGTGTGTGACTAGGTGAGTGCATGTGTCTGTGATCAGTTGTGTGTGTGACCATGATGTGAATACATATGTCTGTAATTGGTTGTCTGTGTGACTGTGAGCGTGTGTCTGTGTGACTCAGGGTATATATGAATCTGTGTGACTGAATGTTTGTGTCTGTGACTCTGTGACTTTGTGACTCTGTGATTTATGTCTGTGTGACTCTGTGACTGTGTGACTATCACTGTGCGACTGTATGTCTGTGTCACTGTGTGGGTGTTCAGGGAGCAGTTACACCCAAACATTCAGGCTCCCAGGCACAGCCCTGAGGTGTTGGGGTGGGGTCCAGGGGAGAGGGCTCCACACTGCTGCACCTGGTGGCAGTCCAGGGCACGGCTAAGCTGTGGCCGCCATCACTGGCTCATGTGGCCGCGGGCAGCTCTTCGGGGTCAGGTGCTCTGAGCTGGTAGCTCCTCCTGTGTGGTGGGCATGAGGTGTCCCGGACGAACTCTCGGTGGGCAGCAGTAGCCACCCCAAGTGGAGTGTGGATGCCCTTCTGCACACGAACCATGGGGTACCCCGCTGATGACCCCCATTCCCAAGCATGGAATGTTCAATGTTCTAGACTTCCCACTGGGAGTGCGGGCTACTGAGCCGGGGTCCGGGCCAAGCTGGCACGAGGGGCTGCCAGGGGGCTGCTGGCCCAGGGTGGAGCCTGACCCCACCTTCTCCCACAGGTGTCGCCACTGTGCCAGCACCCTGCTGCCCGGGGCTTACCAGAGCGGGCCGGAAGATGGCACCTTCGTGTGTGCTGAGCAGTGCGCCAGGCTGGGCCCCGGGGCACGGTCGGGGGCCAAACCCGGGATCCCCCCGCAGTCTCAGGCCCAGGCCGAGGATGCGAAGAGTGGCAGCCCAGGCCCTGGGGCAGATGCTGGGCCCGAGGTGGACACCCCCAAGGCTGGCCCCGAGGCCCGGCCCCAGGTCCCTGCTAAGCCCCCGCTGGCGAGCAAACCCCCTCAGCCGGCCAGCTCCCCACCCGGCCGTCCCACCCCAGCCCCCAGGAAGGCCTCCGAGAGCTCGGCGCTCACCCCACCCACGCCGCGGCCCCGCTCCAGCCTGGCGCATGAGAGCACGGAGTCGGGGGGCAGCGGCCTCGTGAATGGTGAGTGGGCACCACCCTGCCCCCCAGTCCAGGGCTGCCCCCTGAGCAGTGCTGGGCTGCCCAGATTGATCGGGAGGGACGTGGTGCTCGGGACATGTGCTATTCTGGGGCTGCCTCTTGAGGGGGCGACCAGCCCAGAGGCAGAAATGTATGTGGCTAGGGAGCTGGAGTGATAGCACCGTGGGTAGGGCATTTGCCTTGCACGTGGCCGACCCGGGTTCAATTCCCAGCATCCCATAGGATCCCCTGAGCACTGCCGGGGGTGACTCCTGAGTGCAGAGCCAGGAGGAACCCCTGTATATCATCACCGGGTGTGACCCAAAAAGCAAAAATAAAATGTATGTGGCTATTAGGATGGGGGTGCGGAGGCTATTGTGGTCACAAAGGACTCTGAGCAAAATCTCGGAAGGCTCCTAGGAGGAGGTGACCTTGGGACCAATTGAGGACCTTGTTTCTTGCCGTCCTTGGGAGGTGCCTGAGGGTTACTTGAGTGCCCCCTTCTTGAGGGAAATGCAGCTGTGGTCTTGGACTGACCTGGCCCAGTCCCTTTGCCCGTCCCCTCCCTGTCCCCATAGGACTTATCTAATCTCCGCGGGGCTGGCAGGTGGGGCCATGAGGGTGCCGGGGCACCTGCATCGTCACTCACCCGCTGGGCTGGAGGGCGGGCCTCGGGCAGCAGACGCCCTGGCTGGCCCTTGAGCCCCGCGGACACCCATGAAGGCCTGCGTCTCTCTCCTGTCCCGCCTAGGAAGGCTGCACGAGCCCCCGGTCCCCAAGCCCAGAGGGACGCCCAGGCTGTCTGAGAGGTAGGCTGCACCCGACACGCCCACTGCAGTGGGCAGGGGGCGGGGCTTCCTGGGGGCACTGAGGGGGACTCCTTCCCCCTGCCGCCCCCCACAGTAACGGGGGGCACGCGGCACTCACCCCTCGGAGCTCAGCCCCAGAGATGGGGCCCTGGCACAGGGGCCCCTCTGGCCCCCGCAGCCGTTCTTGGGAGCTGTCCCTCCCCCAGCACAGCTTTGACAGTCCCCACGAGACCAGAGCTCTGGGGGGACACCGGGGTGGGGGGCATGTTATGATCCTCAGCTTTGAGGTGGCAGGGGGCGCCCCCCCCCCCCGAGACCGGGTGACTCTGCCCTGTCATGGGGTGGCACATGACCTCGCTGTCCTTCCTGGGCTGGCCAGGTGGGTCCCGACTGCCACCTGCCCCAAGGGCACGGGAATGTTGGGCACTGTTCCCCCGACACCCACTTTGACACAGGTACAGACTGTCAGGAGTGAGGGCGCTGGCCCCCACGGACATCTCTAACGGTTTCTGCCTGTTCCCCCCACCCCCAGGACGCCTGCCCCCAGGAAGGACCCACCATGGATCACGCTGGTGCAGGCCGAGCCCAAGAAGAAACCAGCCCCCCTGCCCCCCGGCAGTCCCGGGCCCCCCAGGCGGGCAGATGGTGGGGGTCAGGAGGAGGGGGCCACCCAGCAGAACCCTGCAGCCGCCAGCCCCGAGCCCAAGCCCTACAACCCCTTTGAGGATGAAGAGGAGGAAGAGGAAGAGGAGGAGCAGCAACAGCCCCCTGCTGCTTCCAGCCCGGCCACTGAGTCTGCCTTGTGCCCCCCTGAGCCCACCTCCAAGTCCCTGCACCCCTGGTATGGGATCACCCCCACCAGCAGCCCCAAGACAAAGAAGCGCCCCGCCCCTCGAGTGCCTGGTGCGTCTCCACTCGGTGAGTTGGGTGTCGGGTTGGGTCTGGTGTCGGGGGCAGTGTGGGGAGCAGGGGTACCCCCTGCCTGGCCAGATGCCCACTGTCTCTCAAGGGCCCTCTGTTAGCTGGGGAGTGACCCCCCAGGAGTGGCTGTCATATCCCCACCAACCCCACCCGCATGGCACTGGGGAGGTAGATGAAGTCCAGAGAGGGGAAGTGGTTTCCCCAAGGCCACACGGCGCTGAGGTGGTGAAGGCAGGATTCGAACCCAAGCTCCAGCCTCTGCACCTGACGAACCCACATCCCTGGAGACTGATCGGTCCAGGCCCTCCCTGAGCCCAGAGTTGGGCTCCTGGAGTGCGGCCCCGGCCCCTCTGGTCACTCTCTGTGGGGGCTGGTCTTGGGCTCTGGCCGGACTCGGGTGGCTTGGTCTTGTGCTCGGAGCGTGTCCACCCTGCTGGCTGTCCTTGACCCCCTGTGTGGAGGACGTGGTGTGCGCAGGCACTCTGCTCCCTCTCTGGGGCAAGCACAGGGTGGTTGTGGGATTCCCGTGTCTGTGTGGGGCCCCGGCTGAGTCGCCGTCCACTATGTTTGGGGTCTGCCTGTTTCCAAGTTCTCATGGGAGGGTGGAGGAGGCCCAGAGGGCTGACACCTCCATCCTGCATGCACGCAAGGCCCCGAGTCCCACGCCTGGCCCTGCATGGGCTGAGCTGCATTGTGTCACCAACCCCAGGTATCCACCCTGGCTCATGAGTACGCACAGGGCCCGGGGCGCTGCTTGGGAGACCCCCCAAAATTAAAGGCTCGATGGACTGGAGTGATAGTCCAGCGGGGAGGGTGTTTGCCTTGCATGCAGCCGACCTGGGTTTGATCCCCAGCACCCTATAAGGTCCCCTGAGCATCACTAGAGGTGATTCCTGAGTGTGGACTCAGGAGCAACCCCTGAGCATCACTGGTTGTGGTACCCCCCAAAACAAAAAGACTTGAGTGGGAACCCTTCAGAAAGGGGGTCCAAGAGTGTTCTAGAGATGACCACAGACAACCAACCAACTGGTCATCTCCTGGGCCCCTGTCCAGGCCCGGGGCCTTCTGAGCCTGGTTCTTTACTGTGGGTGGTGGGTGAGCGTGGGCTGCCCCAGAACAGGCCCTGCGGTGCCTCCCCACACTGTCTGCTCCTCACCCCGGAAACGCCAGGCGGAAAATGTGGGCACTAGGCTGGCACTCCGAGGAGGGAGTGGAGCTGGGCAGTGCCTGGCTGGAGCCGGCTCAGCGTGGACCCCTGCTCTGCCCCCGCCCCACCTGTCTCATGGGGCCAAACAGGGCTTGTCCTGTTGGCTCTCAGCTCAGTTTCTGGGGTACCATGCAGTGGTGGGGTCCAACCCGAGGTCCCAAACGCAAAGCCTGAGCTCCCCGCCTTGGATCCGTTTCCCGGCAGGGAGAAACTCTTGGGGTTTTGGTTTCTTTCCTGGGGTGGTGTCAAGTGATTGTCCCCTGGTCACCTCTGCTACCATGCGCCCCGCTGGTGTCTGGGAGTCACCTGGCAGTGGGGTCACGCATGGCCTTTCTGCATCTGCTGGCAGCTCTGGGGAGTGTGTGTGTGTGTGTGTGTGTGTGTGTGTGTGTGTTGGGGGTCCTGATTGCCCCTCTCCTGCTTGTCTGTCCCTGTAGCCCTCCACGCTGCCCGCCTCTCTCACTCCGAGCCCCCCTCGGCCACCCCGTCGCCTGCCCCGAGCGTGGAGAGTCTGTCCTCCGAGGGGTCCAGCCAGCCTGGCCCTGGGGAGCTGCTGGCACCGCCCACCGTGCCCAAAAGCTCCTCGGAGCCGGCGGTCCACGCCCCGGGCCGCCCCGCCACCTCCGCCAGCCTCTCGGCCGCCTCCTCCTCCTCATCCTCTGCAGAGCTGCTGGAGTCTCGGGGGGAGCGGACCCCCCAGGCCAGCCCAGCCCTGGCCCATAGTGGTCGGGGCAGCCCGCGGCCCCCGCCCGCCAAACCCACCCCACCCCCAGTGGGAGACCGGAGCCCGGCACCCTCCTCGGGAACCTCGTCTCCACAGCTGCAGGTAAAGGTGAGTGTCCACCCCGCAGCAGGCGGGGCCTGGACTTGGGGTGACCGTGGGGTGACCTTGGCTGTGGCCGTTAGCCAATTCTTCGCGCCTCAAATCCATTCATCCCTGTCCATTGGCTGCTGCTCTGCACGCCCGCTCCTGACCCAGCCCGCTAGCCCCTGTCCTCACCTGGCCCTTCACGTCCAGATACCCCGGAAACCCCTTTATCTGCTCACTGAGCCCTGCTCACCTCACCCCTCCGCCTCCCGAGCACTTGGAGGCCCCCTTTAGCCCAGCTGCCTTTGCACCTGCCCTTGTCTTTGCCCTCCAGCCCCGGAAGCTCTGCTTGGGACACCGGCTCTGCTCACGTGGGGGCCATGGAGGGTCACGGGCTCCCCGGCCAGGAGGGTGCAAAAGGAGGGGACGCCTTGTGTGCATGACTGCCTCCGTGGCTGAGTCTGCTGCCCTGGGTCCCCAGATGCTCACAGTCAGGTGGGGGGCGTGGGACCCCCAGCGTGCGGGGCTGAGATTGCAGAGCTGAGCACCGCCCCCCTCCCGGGTCCTGTGTTCATGGGGGCTCCCTATGGGACAATTCCCGTGTACCCCACACTCGACTGTCCTGGGTTGTGAGGGGTCCCGAGGGCTCACTGCGTTTGCTTTGTTTCTTGCTTGCTTTGGGGTGCTCACCCTGCCTGTGCTGGGGTGTCGGGATTCAGACCGGTGCGTGCAGCCCTTTGAGCTCTCCCTGTGTACCCTGCTGTGGGCCTTCTGCTCGGTGCTCCCCACACCCAGGAGAGCCGTCGATAGCTGAGCCCCACTCCCTACGGCAGACAAACCATCTCCGGCTCAGACCCAGTTCCCTTCCCACCTGGGGCCCCCCGAGAGGGCTCTGGTCAGGGGCCCTCCTGTGTCCCCACAGTCACTGGCCAAGACTCCCAGAGCTGGGCTCCCCCTGACACCTGATTGCCCAGGAGCTGGGGCTCCCCACTGACCAGAGGGGACAGAGTGGTGTGTGAGGAGAGGATCGCAGAAGATGGGATCCTTCTGCAGCCTGGACACACACACACACACACACACACACACACACACACACACATATGTGGGTGTGACCTTTGGCAGTGACTTTGACCCTTGCATTGGAGCTGGCTCAGCTTCCTGTGTCATCAGCTTTCTGGGTCACTGCAGCATGAAAGATGCCAGCGAAGGGGTGTGGACGCGGCCCGGGGGGAACAGGGACACAGCCAGAGCTCAGGACCTAGAGCTGCACGTGGTCAGGCTGCAGCTTAGGGGGTGAGGGGGATTGGGGTCTCCCGCCCCTCCCCACACTTACCCCTGTGGTGCTCCCGACTTTAGTCTTCCTGCAAGGAGAACCCTTTCAACCGGAAGGCGTCACCCACAGCGTCCCCCGCCGCCAGAAAGGCCACCAAAGGGTCCAAGCCAGCGAGACCCCCTGCGCCCGGCCATGGCTTCCCGCTCATCAAGCGCAAGGTACCCTCAGAGCCCCGAATGCAGATTCCTCAGAGGGGCCTGTCTGCGGAGCTGCCCCCAGCCTGGGACGGGGGTTGAGGGAGAGGGGGCTCAGTTTTGCCTGTTTGTTTTCGTTTGGGGGCCACACCCGGCAGTGTTCAGGGTTAACTCCTGGCTCTGTGCTCAGGAATCATTCCTGGAGGGGCTTGGGGGACCAGATGGGGTGCTGGGGTTTGAACCCAGGTCAGCCACGTGCAGGACAAGCACCCTCCCCACAGTCTTATTGCTCTGATCTCAGGAGGGGGATCTTGAGCACCCCCTGGAAGGTAAAGATGGTGCCCAAGCTCACACAGACTCCTGCCAGCACCCTGCCACCCGACTAGAGCAGCGGGGGTGGGAGGCTGAGCTTCCTGGTCACAGGTCAAGGTTGCAGGCACCCTCAGGGACACGGAGGTGCTCTGGTGGGGTCCCTGGTGCCCCTCTGAGAGCTCTCTGGGTGGGGAGAAGGGGGCTCTCCTGGGGGAGGGGAGGGACTGGTGCCTCTGTTTCTGGGGTGCCTAGAGGCCCCCTCCTAGCCCTGCCCCAAGCAGGGAGCCCTGAGGACTGGGTGGGGACGGCCGGGGGCGGTACCCGCTGTGACCGGGGGTGTGCACAGGTGCAGGCTGACCAATACATCCCCGAGGAGGACATCCACGGCGAGATGGACGCCATCGAGCGCCAGCTGGATGCCTTGGAGCACCGCGGGGTGCTGCTGGAGGAGAAGCTGCGCAGTGGGGTGAATGGTGAGGCTCGGGGTGCCTGGGGGCGGGCAGGGCTCCCCGGGGGTGGCACCCTGGCCCTGAGACACTCCGTGCTGGGCTCGCAGAGGGCCGTGAGGACGACTTGCTGGTGGACTGGTTCAAGCTCATCCATGAGAAACACCTGCTGGTGCGCCGGGAGTCAGAGCTCATCTACGTGTGAGTGCTCCCAGTGCCTCCCACCCCTCCTGAATCCTGCCCCTCCTAGGTCCTCCCCCTCCTCACGCCCCTCCTAGGTCCTTCCCCTCCTTCCACCCCTCCTATGTCCTCCCGCCCTTCTTCTAGAGTGCTCCCATCCCTCTGAGTCCTCCCACCCTCCTCGCACCCCTCTCGCCCCTCCTCCCGGGAGCCTGTCCCTGGCTCACGCAGGGCTGAGCTGCCTTTTCTCTCCCCCCCCCACCCCCCAATGCCGCAGCTTCAAGCAGCAGAACCTGGAGCAGCACCAGGCCGACGTGGAGTACGAGCTCCGCTGCCTCCTCAACAAGCCAGGTGAGTGCAGCCACAGCACCTGGGGCTTAGAGGGGAGGGAGGGGAGGTGACCTTGAGGGGAGTGGGGAGGGATGGCCTGGCCCCTGGCCCGTGTCGGGGGCGCGCTCCCGTGTTCTGGCAGCACAAAGCTCGCAGGTGGGCCGGGGGTGGGCACCCCCTCTCCTGCAAAACGCGAAGGCAGGGAGCCCAGCTGTCCCGGGGAGTGTCTGGCCAGACTCAGAGCTTTGGAGGGCAGCGCGGCCCTGGGAGAGGGGGCAGCAGATGGACCCTCATGCCCAGTGGGGCTTGGAATAGGGGTCGGGGGCAGAAATGGCATCAGGGCTGGAGGGCGCAGGAGGAGCAGGAACCAGAGACTGTTCTGCCCCATGTCCAGCCTGCCGGGTGATTGCCCTTTCTTTTGGGGGGCCTCCCCGTTTTCCAGGGGGGCCGGGGCCACTGTCGGCAACATTCCATTAGCCAAGCTTGACAGTCCTTTGCCTGGCCAGAAGATGCAGCGTTGTTTGGGTCAGGCCTGTGGGGCCCCCAGGGCCGTCCTGGTGGTCCTGCGGCCCATGCAGTGTTGGGGCTCTCTTGGGTCCTGCGCCCTGACCACTGGGCCCTCTCCCGGGCCCCTGGTGGCCCCGCTACTTGTGGTCCTGTGTGCTGGTCAGTGGGAATGAAGGTGCTCAGGACTTGGGGGATGGGGAGCATGTGTGGGAGTCTGCCCCATGGGCTGCTTGCTCCCCTCCCTCCTTCCCTCCCTCCCTCCCTTCCTTCCTTCCTTTCTCGTCTGTCTTTTTTGTTTGGTTTTGGGCTGCACTCAGTCAGTACTGCTCAGGGCTTCCTCCTGGCTCTGTGCTCAGGGCTCACTCCTGGCAGGGCCCAGGAGGCCATAAGCAATGCCTGGGATGGAACCTTGGGTCCGCTGCGCTCCACCCACTGTGCTGTCTCTCTGCGCCCTGCTTGCTGACTGACCTGCGTGTGACTGCTTGAAGCCAGCTGCTTGGCCCTTGGTGTGAGACACAGCGATACCTTGTGGCTGGAGAGGGCACTGCACTGGGTGCCGGGTGCCAGGTGGCTGCCCGGTTCCCCGGGGTGGGGGTGGGGGTGGGGAGGTGTCATTGTGTCCGTGGATTGGCCTTTGGAGTGTGAGGCGCCAGGATAAGGCCTCAGTGAGCTGAACCCCACGGCTCAGCATCAACGCTGTACCTTGGGGCGTCAGGCTGCCGGGTTCAAACCTAGCTCCACCCTTGCGGTGTGCTGGAGACCACACACCAGTGCTGAGGTGCTCCCGGGGCTGTGTCTGGCATACGTGGGTAGCACCGGGGTCGCCCGCATGACCACATACTTGCAGGGCGGGTGCTTTTGCTGCTGGGACTTCTGGCTCAAGTGTCTTGTTTCTGTTTTGGGGACACACGTGCGGTGCCAGGGATGGTGCCTGGGTCTCCCACTCTCCCACACCTGTGCTCTGCCGCTTGAACCTGCTCCCGGGCCCCTTTGTCATCTCTCTCTCTCCTCCGCTGTGGTTTTTGGAAGGGGGGTGTTGGATTTTGGGCTGTTCCTGGCTCTGTGCTCAGGGGTGACCCTTGGTGATGTTCAGGGGACCATATTGCAGGGCCGGCCAGGGCTCAGCCATGGGCAAGGCAAGAGCCTTAACCCCTATACAGTCTCTCCAGCTCCCCTACTTATCCCCCCTTTTTTGTACCGCTCCTGGCTCTGTGATCAGGGATCAGTGCTGGCAGGGTTCGAGGAGTCATTTGGGGTGTCAGGGATCAAACCTGGGTCAGCGGTGTGCAAGGCAAGCGCCCTCCCTGTTGTCCCGCCTGTCTGTTCCTTCTCCTGTTTTCCTGTTCTCCTCTTAGATGTCTTTCGCCCTTGCCTGTCCATCAGCCGAGTAGCCCCCCCATCTCCCCTAGAGCGGCCCTGGAGCGCCCCCTCTGCCCTTCCTCTCAGTGGCACCCAGCCTGGGGCGGGTACCCTGTGCCCTGCCGCGGGGTCCTGGCCTTGTCTCCGGGCATGGGGGTTTGCTGCGCCTTCCCCATCCCCCCGTTTCTCCTCGGCAGAGAAGGACTGGACAGAGGAAGACCGGGTCCGGGAGAAGGAGCTGATGAAGGAGCTGGTCACGCTCATCGAACAGCGCAACGCCATCGTCAACTGCCTGGACGAGGACCGGCAGAGGTGACAGCCACCGTCTGCCATCCCCACGGCCCACCCTGAGTGACCCAGAGCCCGCGCGGCCCCCCTCCCCCGTCCCCTCCCCCCTGCTCAGCTGCCTTTCTGTTTGCAGGGAGGAGGAGGAAGATAAGATGCTGGAGGCCATGATCAAGAAGAAGGGTGAGGCCTCTGGGGTAGGGGCAGGGCAGCACTTTCCCTGGGGCTGTTCCCCCCCAGCTCTGCCCACCTCCTGGACTGACCCGGGTGCCCAGAGGGGCCTGGCACTGCTCTCTGGCCGCAGTGTGCCCTGGACAGGGCCGGACCTAGGTCCCTGTACTGGGGTCTGAGGTTGCTGTGTAGGGGCGGGGTTTGTCGGCAGGCAGATCATGCTTGTGGGCGGGGCGTCGTTGTGGGCGGGGCCTGTTCTGGGGCAATGTTGATGGGCGGGGCCTGCCAGTGGGAGGTGCTTATTTGTGGGCGGGGCAAGTACAGGGGTGGAGCTTAAGGTTCCTCCTTGCAGCCGAGCGCTGCATTTTTAATTTTTTAATTATTATTATTATTTTGATTTTTGGGTCACACCCGGCGATGCACTCAGGAAAGGAATTACTCCTGGCTGATGCTCAGGGAACCATGATAGGATGCTGGAATCAAACCCGGGTTAGCTGCGTGCAAGGCAAATGCCCTATCTGCTGCACTATTTTTAATTTTTTTTAAAAAAATAAAAAATTTAAATTTGAAATTTAAAAATTAAAAAAATTTAAAAATCCAGCCCCTATTTTTAAATTTTTTTTTTTTTGCTTTTTGGGTCACACCCAGCGATGCACAGGGGTTACTCCTGACTGCACTCAGGAATTACTCCTGGCAGTGCTCAGGGGACCATATGGGATGCTGGCAATCAAACCCGGGTCGGCCACAAACGCCCTGCCTGCTGTACTATCACTCCAGCCCCCTATTTTTAAAAATTTTTATTATTGAATTTGGCCGTACTTTTTCCCATCTCTTGAATGGACCCATGACTTGAGGGGTCTTAGGGCTCTGGCGGTAGGTAGGTGTGTGTCTTCACGGTGTGAGCACCCCTCTGGGGAAACCGGGCTTCTCAGAGGGTGGGGACTAGGGCCGGGCAAGGATCTGCCGGCGCCCCAGCTCCCCTAGCTCCCCTCACCCAGACGCCTGAAGCCTCCCTTCCCTTCTGCAGAGTTCCAGAAGGAGGCTGAGCCTGAGGGCAAAAAGAAGGGCAAGTTCAAGACCATGAAGGTGCTGAAGCTGCTGGGAAACAAGCGCGAGGCCAAGAGCAAGTCCCCGGGGGACAAAAGCTAACCCAGCGGTCGCGCGTCCCCTGCTGCCGGCTCGGCACCCCCTTCCTGGGATCGATGGCAAGGAAATGACACAACAGGGGTCTCAGGCCTCCAGCTGGCCCCGGCTGGGGCGGCCTTTTCACAGTTCTGAGCTGCAGGGAGGGGGTCTTGGCTGCTGAGACCGCCCCCGAGGAGCAAAAGTGGGTAGCAGCCTGGTGCCCCCGTCCACTGGCTCGGGGACTCCCTGCTCCGGGCAGGCCAGCAGGCAGGCACCGCTGGTCGTCCTGGTGACAGAGGTGCTTCCTTTCCCTCCCTGCCCAGCGGCCACCCTGGTCTCTGGGTCATGTCCCCAGCGAGGCCTCCATGAGGCTTTTCATCAGCAACATCTGTCCCTGGCCACCAGCCAGGGCTTGGTGCTGACCCGTGCCGGGGGGTGCTGTCCCCCACACTTGTGTTCTTCTCACTCCACGGGCCTGTTCCTGCCGAGGGGCTGGGGTGCCCCCGACCCCACTCCGGGTCGCAGCCGTGATGTTGCCTTGTGCCTCTCACTCTGAGCTCTCTCTGGGGTGCCCGCAGGGCCCCACCCTCTGCACCCCTGGGAACAGTGGCCCCGAGCCAGCAATAAACACGGCAGCCCCGGCGTCGGTGCCTTCCCTGCCTTGTCCCTTCCCCTAACTGCGGGGCCTGGGGTGGTCCGGGGGCCATCCCTCCGGCACCTTTGGGGGACAGGCAGGTGATCCACTGACCCAGCTGGGTGCGCCTAAGGCGTCACCTTCACAGCTGTCCTGGAGTCATGCCTGGGGTGTGCGGTTGTGGGCCCAACTCCTCTTATTCCAAAAATCTGGGGCACCCATGGTGTGTCTCTGGGGGGAAGCTGGCAGTGACTGAGTTTTCATGGGGGGGCTGGTGGCTCATTGCCCCCCCAGCAGTTGTGGGGTGGGGTGTGCTGCCCTGCCCTTGGCGCCCTCTGAGCTGGGTCCCAGCCACCCTGCCGACCCCCCACTTCCAGCCTGTGTCCAGGTGCTCTGCTGACCACATTGGGGGGTGAGCTGGGCTGTTTTGATTCTGGGGGCCAGAAGGTGGAGAGGATATTGGGGTGTGTGGTTCCTGGCCCTGCGTGGGGAGCGCGCCTTGGCTGGGGGGTGCTGAGCACAGGCCGGAGCACCTTCACTCTGAGCCCCCCACAGGCCCCCCGTGCTGCCGGCTGTGGGTCTGTGGAAAAGGGCGGCAGGGAGGCTGTGTGCCAAGCGTAACGGAGAGGCAGCAGCCACAAGGCAAGTGTGGGGAGGAGGAAAATGTGGGGACCCCCCCTCCCCACGCCGGAGACAGGTTCGCGGCTTGCAGCCCTGTGCTGGAGAGAGCCGTGTGCCTCGAACCCGCACGCTCTGTCTCTCTGAAAACACTGGTGTGCGCGGAGAGCAGGGAAAGAGCCTTAATCCGAGCTGGGGTGGGAGGAAGAGTCTTGTTCACCCCAGGTGCAGGACAGCACGTGCAGACAGGAGGCTGCGGGGACGCCGGGCCCCTGAGCCCCCCGCCCCGTGTCCTCAGTGTCCCTGTACTGGGCCTGCTTCCCAGGGAGGCGACTCAGGGCCACACGGGGGTACCTGTGGCTGGGGGTGGTTGGGGGGGGCGGTTCTTTGAGGTCTTGAGGCCTGGGCAGTGCTGAGTGGCCGTGGCTGGAGGCCAGGGTGGGACAGGCTAGAGGGCGGCCAGGGCCTTCCGGAGTTCCTCGCTCCGCCTGGCGTCAATGTCTTCCATTTCCCGCAGCTTCTGCCAAGGGTGAAGGGGCAGGACAAGGGGCATTAGGGCGGGGTTGGAGCGGCCGCCCCCTCGGAGAGCTGGGCCCCCGGCCCCATCGGTTGTCCCCCTCTTGCGGGTCTGCGCCCCCACCTGGGAGATCTCGGCCAGGATGATGGCCCGGAACGCTTTGCCCTGGCCCAGGGCCTCCATGTCGCTCAGGAAATCCTTCCTCTCCTCGATTTCCTTTACCACTACACAGGGGGATGCGTGGTCAGGCGGGCAGCTCTGCTGCCCTGCTCCTCGCTGGTGGCCCTTGGGGACCCCCACCTCCCGGGGGCCGCGCACACATGGAAGCGGGAGGAGGGGGCCTCACGCTCTTTAAAGCGGTCTGGCTCGGGGGTGGCTTTATCCTGCTGCTTGGGGGGTGCGGACTTCTTCTTCCGGGGCTCGGACTCCTTCCCGTTGGCAAAGATGTCTTGGAGTCTTCGCTTCTCCTTCTCCAAGTCTCCTAGGGGACCAGAAAAAAGGGTCTCCCCCGTGTGGCCGGGGGTACTGGAGCTTGCCGGGAAGAGGTTGGGTTGGGAGCTTTGGTGCAGTGGGACCTGGGGGTCGATCGTGGGGTTGTGAGGCCATGTGGTGCCTTGGTGGAGGGGGGGCAGGCTAGGTCAGGGGTCAAGTTTAAAGGGGTGCAGACATCTGCGGGCTGCGTGCTGGGGACCGAGTTAGGACCAGACAGTCCCACTCACCAGAGACCCGGACGGTGAGCTGTCCTTGGGGTTCTGGGAAGCACTTTTCAGATTGATTTTGGGGTTATGCCTGGTGGTGCTCAGGGCCACTCCCAGCTTTGTGTGTGGGGGGGGTGGAAGGGGTGCAGGATTACTCCCACTAGTGTTCAGGGGCTGTGGTGCAGGAGAGGAACCCAGAATTCTTTCTGTACAGAACAGTGAGCTCTCTCTCTCAGCCTGGCAAACATTTTTGGTGTGAGGGCCACATTCAGTGATGCTTAGGGAATACTCCCAGCTCTGTGTTTGGGGGTTCTTCCTGGCAGTGCTGAATAGGCCTGGGGAGCCATGTGCAAGGTCCGTGCCTCACCCTGCACTCTGTCTCCCAGCCTCCCGAAACATGCTTATCACTGAACTGCTTCCTCCAGCACCCTGACACCCCCCACCCCAATCTAACATGTGCCAAAGCTCCAGAGCATTACTGTTGATCACTAGAGATTGCTCACCTGTGTGTGTGTGTGTGGGGGGGGGTGTGTTGTGTGTGTTCTGTCCCTTAACCTCCATCTCCTCCCAGAGTGGTCCCAGACTTACGGGTGGCCTGAGGCTTGAATTGCTCCCGGCTGTATGCCCCGTTGGCTTGGCACATGCTGGCCGGCCGGAGGCAGGAGCGGGCACGCAGGATGGGGGGCAGGTAGATGACCGCGCTGGGCTCCTTGGAAGGCAGGACCTTCTGGCTGGCTGTGGGGCCGCAGTGGAGCGGGAGAGGGTCCCCTCCTGGGGAAGGAAGGCCAGGCGGGGGCCCCGGCTGTCTTTGAACTGTGTGTAGAAGCGCTGTCTGCCTGTAGTGGGGGCACCCTTCCCGCCCCCTGCACCGAGTGCTGGACTGTGTGGGGGCCCAGTTCCAGATCTCGCCAATGCTCTTCCCAGGTGCCGGAATGTCTTCTCAAACACTGGATCACACTAGATCACGTGCAGTAATAAACTCCGCCTAATTTATCACGGGCGCCCTTCAGATCGGCCTATTTCTATATAACTTATTTTTTTATAGCTGAATGCTACTAGCCCTTAGGATGGATAAGTTATTTATTCAACTAGTCTCCTTGTTACAGATGTTCAGGTGGTTTCCGATGTGTTTTTACTACTTCGAACAATGCTGCAATAAACATTCTTGTACAACAAGCCTTGGTACTTTCTGCAGATGGGCAGCGATGGGGGTGAGTGGCGTGGTGGGCATCCGTTGCAGAAACCCCAGCTCCACGCTTGGGCTCATGGAAAAGTCCCATCGCGAGCTTGATTGGCTCCTTTCCCAGAAGCCCCGCCCAGGGAGGGCCCCGCCCCCTCTTTGACCTGCTGGGCTTCCTCTTTGGTTCAGAGCATTGCCAGGAGTCATGCCCAAGCAGGGAGACAGGAACAGCCTCTGAGCACTGCTAGGGGTGGCCAGGCTTCCCCCCACCAAACAGAAAAAGTAAAAAGACCTTGTTGGGGGCTGGAGTGATAACATAGCCGGTAGGGCGTTTGCCTTGCACGCGGCCAACCCGGGTTTGATTCCCAGCATCCCATATGGTTCCCCCGAGCACTGCCAGGAGTAATTCCTGGGTGCAGAGCCAGGAGTCAGCCCTGAGCATCACCGGGTGTGACCCAAAAAGCAAAAAATAAATAAGCAACAACAAAAAAACCCCTGTTGGTGGGAGAGCGAGCTCACAAGGCTAGTGCATCTACCCTCTGCATGTAGGCTTGACCCCTGGCACCGAGCACTGCCAGGAGAGCAGTGGGTAGGTCCCAAGCACTGCTGGGTGTGGCCCCCAGACCAAACCAACCTCAAAATGATTTTTTTTTTGTTTTTGCTTTTTTTTGGGTCACACCTGGCAATGCACAGGGGTTACTCCTGGCTCTGCACTCAGGAGTTACTCCTGGAGGTGCTCAGGGGACCATATGGGATGCTGGGAATCGAACCCGGGTTGGCCGAGTGCAAGGCAAACGCCCTACACGCTGTGCTATCTCTCCAGTCCCACCTGATGCTCTTTTAATTATTATTATTATTTTTTTACTTTTTGGGCCACCCCTGGCCATGCTCAGGGGTCACTCCTGGAGCCGGGGTCCGATGATGGAGGGGCAGTAACCCACTCAGCTGTCCCCCGAGTGGGCAGGAGCTTGGCCCCTTTGCAGGAAGTCAGCTGCCTCCCGGGGTCACTGTGTGTCTGGGGGAACGCATCTTGGCTCTGCGGCCACTCTTTGCTTTGTTCAGGGGCCACCTCTGGCGTGCTCAGGGCTTATGCCCCGTCCTACATTCAGGAATTACTCATGGTGGCAGTTTGGGGGACCCACTGGGGGCCCCGGGGTGGGGGGTGTCAAACTCAGATCAGCTGCATGCAAGGCAAGTGCCTTAAGCCCTGTCCCCTGAGGGACGCCCTTGTCCCCCAACACAAACCTGGAAGCAGGAGGTGACAACACGATGAAACTCAACTGAGGGGAAGAAACGGAAAGCGTCTTTTCTATTTTGGAACCCAGGGTGGGCGCAGCTCCCGTGCTGACAGGCTTCTGCGACCTGCCCCTGGCCCCTGCCCGGCCACATTCCATTCATTCCGCGGACCTTTCCCTGCCATGGGCCCCTTGTCCCTCAGCCATTTCCTTTGTCACCAGCTTCTCTCCTTGCCTGGGGACTCAATGGTCCCCCCTCCCCCCATCCAAGCCAAGGGGTGGTGCCTTTGGGGTCAGGCTGCCCCGAGCCCTCACGGAAAGTCCACCTGCTCCTTCTTGGGAAGCCAGTTCCTACCTGGGGGCCCGAAGAAGCTGATCTGCTTGGGACTCTGGGAGCAAGGATGTCACCAGCGCAGAGGAGCGAGCCCAAGCCCAGGCAGTGAGGGCACACGTGCCAGAGTGTGTTCATGCAGAGTAAGAGGCAGCATGCGAGCGCGCGTGTGTGTGCTAGTGTCTATGTATGTCAGGGTGTGTGTTGTGTGTGCATGCGTGCATGTGTGTGTGCATACCAGTGACCATGCATGTCCATGCATGTGTGCGCGCGTGTGTGTGCATGTATGCATCCTAGTGAATATGTATGTGTGCATGTTTGTGTGCATGCATGTGTGTGCGTGCATACCAGTGACTGTGCATGTATGTGTATGTGCGCATACCAGTGACCATGTGTGTGTGTGTGCATGTGTGCGTATTCATGTGTGTGTTTGTGTGTGTGCATGCATGTGTGTGTGCATACCAGTGACCACACATGTGTGTGTGTGCGCGCACGTGTGTGCCTTGCATGCAGCCCACCCAGGTTCGATTCCTCCGTCCCTCTTGGAGAGCCTGTCAAGCTACCGAGAGTGTCCCACCCGCACGGCAGAGCCTGGCAAGCTCTCCGTGGCATATTCAAAATGCCCAAAACAGAAACAACAAGTCTCACAATGGAGATGTTACTGGTGCCTGCTCGAGCAAATTGATGAACAACGGGAGGACAGTGCTACAGTTTAGGTAAGATGGCTTCAATAGTGTTAAGTGAACTGGGATGAATTTGCAAATGCTGTGCACATTGACTGCACCCCCTGCTCCTCCCCCACCAAAGTGTCCACAACTCTTCACCACTATTTCCTCTCTAGGAGGTAAGGACAGCTCATTCTACACCCCAATACTGGACCTCATCTCAACCTGAGATGTGTATTCCTTTCTTTAACTTTATAACTCGTTCTTCCCCAGGGAGATTTACCAACATCTAGACCTAAAATCTATACCCTCAGATTTTTCTCTCTGGTGAAGCCTGAGTTATTTTCCTCTAATGCATAAACTCCTCTCTCTTTTTCTCTCCCCAGTCCCTCCATTTCTCTAAGCAAATTTCTTTGAAAAGAACTATTTTACTTCACTGGGTCAGAGTGATAGTGCAGTGAATTGGGAACCTGTCTTGCATGCAGTTCACCCAGGTTCAGTTCTTCACACCATATTTGGTCCTGGAGGCCCTGCCAGGAGCTATTCCAGATAACAGAGCCAGAAATCAACCCTGAATGCTGGCAGAGTATGGTTCAAAACAAAACAAAACAAAAAACAAAAACTGTTTTATTCACTGAGGCACTGTAGCATTGTTCTCCCGTTGTTCATCAATTTGCTCGAGCCGCTCCTGTAACGTCTCCACTGTGAGACTTATTGTTACTGGTTTTGGCATATCAAGTATGCCACGGGGAGCTTGCCAGGCTCTGCCGTGGAGGTGGCATGTAGGGACGATCTGTGTTGGTTCACTCTTTGTCAGTTGGCAATTCACTTTATTAATTCACTAAATTCACTAATTCACTAAAATAATAAAATGTAAAGTAAGACTAGAACTTCCATTATATACTTTTGATTTTTGGATTTTGTGGTTATTGTTGTTGTTACACCCAATGGTGCTCAGGGATCATTTCTGATTCAGCATTAAGGGGATCACTCTGGAGACCCGATCGGGTACTGAGATTGAACCTGGGTTGGGTGTATGCAAGGCAAATGCCCTGCCTGCTGTACAATCTCTCCCATGCCTCCAAGCATACTTTTACCTGCGATACAAAAAACCCACACTGGTGAATGGTTTTCCCTTTCTGGCCTTCTCATTAGCTAGTGGTCTAAAAATCCTCTCACAGTACTGCCACTAAGCGTTCTGATGGAACAACTGTTTTCTGTACTCCAAAATTAGAGTATTGATTGACCAGTGGCAAACCATCGACAGGGTAATTCACATCCAACTCTAAGGAGGATTTCATAAACAGCAATCTGTAGGCAGCATATTTTGATTATACATCAAGAAACTCACGTGAACAAGGGCTCAAGGGTAGGAAAATCCCTGAGCTAGTATAGATATTGCAGACAGCTTCAGTTTGCTCCAGAGAAATCGTGCATAAATAACATTCATCTGTGGGATGAGAGTATTTATTAGGTAATATAGAACTGGAACAGTTGTATATTATTGTTGTATAACATTGTATATCAAGTTCAAGAGTTTAAAGTTTACCAAGTACAGCATGAGGAACTAGTGAAGGTTTTCAGCACGGAGGTTTGATATACTTGAAATTCTACTTGAGTAATATTTAAGGGACCAGGTATAGAAAATGATTTGGAGGTGGGGGAGAGTATTAAGTGGTGCTCAGGAGTCACAAGGAACCCACCATCAACCCTAACTTGGCTGGTGGCCCAATGCAAAGGATGGCACCCTGATGGGGCCTTATGGTGCCGGGGAGTACCTTCTAAGCCTATTGGGGCTCAGGGAACTCCAGGGATGAATCTGGTGGTTTTTGGGGTGCAGTAGAGCTGCTTCCAGTGATCCCTGGGACACCACATGCTTTTGGGAATTGAATGTGAATCAGGTGCATGCTAGGCATGGACCCAAACTATTGTACTATGTTTTCATGCTACACACGATTTTGATTGACCTCATTCCTTGTCTTCTCTCTCAGCTTCCAGCAGGTCCACAGCTTTGTCTCAGGCAAGGTCTTGCCTTGGAGCCCTCTGTGTGCCGCCATGGTCAGCTGCCACTCTCTCATCCTTCTGGACGGGACCATTCAGGGAGACCCTCTGGACCTCAAAATGTTTGAGGGCACCTCTTGGGTAAAGTGAGAGTTTCTATGCAATGAAGAAACACTTTCTTAAAAAGTTTTATTAAAGCACTATGATCCACAAAGTTATTCACAGTTGAGTTTCAGGCGTGCAATGTCCCACCACCAATCCAATCACAAGTGTTCGCTTCTCTTTGACAAAGTTCCCAGGTGCTTTTCCACTCTGCAGCTTGGCTTTCTGACAGGAACGTTTTTAAGTTTGGTTGCTGGGGTCTGGATCTCATGCTGCAGTTTTGTTGGTTCCATGGTTCATTTATAGAGATACACCACACACCTATCCCATCGATGTGTCCAAGGCCCGTGCCTGTGGCCCCCTGTTACCTCCCATCTGCCTCATCTTATTTCTGCCCACCCTCCCACCCTCCCTCCACCTCAACCCCTGCCCAGTTTCTTTCCTT
>JAOXYA010097715.1:0-10938 GCA_028565675.1 Sorex palustris
CTGCCTGTCTCCTTTTGGGCATTGTGGTCTGCAATAAAGGTACCAACAGCTTATCCTGTATATCCCTTTACCTACTTTCAGCACTCAGTTCTTGTCCAGAGAGATCATTGGTCATTTCCAACTATTATTGTCATACTGGTCCTTTCTCTATTCTAACTTCCCCAAACACACTTCCAGCAAGCTTCTGACCATTGACTTGTCCTCTTGGCCCCAGGTTTCCCGGGCCTTGAATATTAGTCTTATAATATTTTTTGTATCTCCCACAAATGAGTGCAGTCATTCTATATCTGCCCCTTCTCATCTGACTCATTTCATCCCATGTGATAATTTCCACGTCCAGCGTGATTTTAATCATCTACCTAACCTTCCTAGGATCTGGGCTGAGCATCCTACACCCAGATCCTCCATCTTCCAGTAGGCAGGGGTCACACCCACCAACTGCCCCCAGCGCCAGGTAATCCCCTCAACAGCCAATACCCAGAGACTATAAAACCCAGCTCCTGGAAGGTTATTATCTTATTATCTCACTCTTACTTTGGACAACCTGGCAGGACACTGAATGTAACCTGCCCACACAGCAGAGTGTGGCAAACTCCCCGTGGTATAGCCAATATGCCAAAAACCAGTAACAATGATGGGTCTCATTCTCCTAACCCTTGAATATGGCACTTTTTAAAAATCTCAGGGCTATGGGGAAGGAGATGTTACTGGTGCCTACTCAAGGCAATCGACAAACAACAGGATGATCGTGATCATGATTATGACCTAAACTTCCTAAGCTGAAATTTACTTATTTTGATAATGACTGTGTAATCACCAAATAAATAGGTGAGCATCAGTGGCAGTAATGGTGGTCTCCTCCTTGCACATATATATGAGGTGTTAAATCCTCAAATACAAAAACAAAAGAATCTGTATTTGAAGATTCATACTTTGATGAGCCAGTGTGAGTCCAGGCTGAGGTGGGTGAAAAGGCTACCCTAGTTTCTTCTGCTCACCCTGAGACAAGTACAATCTAGATACTTCTTATAACCTCTGAGCTATTCCAGATTATCAAATTTCCCTGTGGATTTGTGGGTATGAATGACAGAAACACTAATAGAGATCAATCTTTAAGAATAAAAGTCTATGAAGCTGCCCTAGTGATATGGTTTGAAATGCCCAGTGGCAATCTTGCTAAGTTTCAAACCAGAATTTAAACCTACACTTTGGGGACAAAGTGGACAGTCCATTAGGCTAGAGCACGTGATTTGCATGCATGAGCTCTGGGAGTATTCTCTGAGAACTACCAAATGTGATCCCAAAACAAACCAAAAAGCTAAACTTTTATTGAAAATCATTTTTTTTAATTTAAGACTGTTACAAATTTAAGACTATACAAATTTAAGACTATACAAAATAAGACTTAAATTCCAGTACACTTTCAGCCCACATCATGTTTGACCAGTGTAAGGGAATTAAAATATGAAAAAAATATTTTTTATATCTTTATTTTGATCATAGCAGGGCTAGGTTATTATCTTTTGATTTTCTTGTCTTTTGAATATTTTCACATTTTTATAGATCTCTTTTCTTGGGTAATTTTTAAGTGCTTTCTGGAATTTTTTCATAATTTGTTTTAATAGTCAGGGTCTTCTAGGAAATGCTGCTGTGAAGCAGTGAGCAGAAAATTAACTTGATTCTATTCAGATTATAAACTCTGACTCATCTTTTGAAAGCATGTTCACATTTCAGGTCAGTTTTCAAAATCATGTTATAGTTCTAGCTGTTGATCATATGTATACAGAGAGCAAAGAATAGCCTAAAAATATTTTAGTTTGATTTTTGTGCCAACTTCTATGCTCAGGGCTTACTATTAAGTCTGCACTTAGGGATCACTTCTCATTGGGCTTGGCAAACCATGCTGGAAACCAAATTTGAATCATCTTTATGTAAGGCAAGTATTCTACCCAGTACTATTGCTCTGTCCCCAAGACTTTTACGATTTCAGTAATAAAAATGAGGAATCTTGCATCCCAGGTCTCTCCTATTCTACATTTACTTCCCAATTGACCAGCCCACAGGCACCTCTTTTTTCCCCCGTAAGATAGTTTGGGCTGGAGCGATAGCACAGCGGTAGGGCGTTTGCCTTGCATGCAGCCAACATGGCCGACCCGAGTTCGATTCCTCTGCCCCTCTCAGAGAGCCCGGCAAGCTACCGAGAGTATCTCGCCCACATGGCAGAGCCTGGCAAGCTACCCCTGATGTATTCGATATGCCAAACACAGTAACAACAAAAGTCTCCAATGGAGATGTTACTGAGCCCGCTCGAGCAAATCGATGAACAACGGGAGGACAGTGATAAACAGTGATATCCATACACAGTCTTGCATGTATATGGCATGGCAACAGTTATTCAACTAATTTAACTGTTGAGTGGATCAAAACATGCAGTTTTCCTGGTGATGGCATATTACACAGTAATAAAAGGAATGAAGTGTTAACTGCTACTGAATCTTAGAAATATTATGCTAAGAAAACAACAGATGCTAATATTACATATGGACTCCATTTACATAAATGTGCAGAAAAGTCAAATATTTATTACTGAAATCAGATCAGTGGTTGAGTGGGTGGGAGTGAATGAGAATACAAACTGAAACAGGATTGAGGAATTGGAGGAGATAACAGAAATGTTCAAAACTAGTTTGATCAAATCTGTTTGATGAATACTTTCAATGGAAGGGTTTTATGGAATATAAATGATCCCAGAAGGAAGATTAAAATGTAGTTGCATTAGTTCTCACTATAATTCTTGCATTACAATGTATACTTGGTTTGAATTTTCTTCTGTGATACAAAACAAGCACCCCTATTTTCCCTGGGTACTTATGTTGATAAATATTAGATGTTCCTTTGCCACTGGAGAATTCCCTCTTTAATAATTATCAGGGTAATTTACATATGTACATATCTGTGTGTTGGTGAAAAGTAAAAAGATTTTTTAAAGCATAAGATAGGAAATAAAAAGTTTTATTCGATGAAACAATGTGATGTTTTGAGAAATGTAAAATGACATTAGACTAACAATACTAACCTATTTTATCTTCAGTGATCAAATAAACTTTTATTAATTTGGTCCCCCAAGCAGTGTTCAGGAGGACTGAGGGGTCTTGGGGCAATTCTTGGTCAACTTGGCCATTGGTTCAGTGTAAACACCAAGGATGTGGCATGTGCTGAAGATCCCTGGACCATATTTGGCGGTGCTTGGGGACCTCCAGGGTTGCACCTGGCAATTCTCTACGGTACTGGGAATTAATTCCTGGGTGCATGCTAGGTATGAGGCATAACCACCATGATATCTCAAGTCCCCTCAACAATACTTTCACTAGATTTCTAATTTGAGCGGCTGAAACATGAAAAAGCCAAAAGCTTGAGAGTTAAAAGTGCCATGATAGGGGCTGGAGTGATAGCACAGCAGTTTTTCCTTGCACCCGCATCCCATATGATCCCCTGAGCACCACCAGGGGTAATTCCTGAGTGCAGAGCCAGGAGTGACCCTTGTGCATCGCTGGGTGTGACCCAAAAAGAAAAAAAAACTCACAAACAAACAAAAAACACAAGGATGCCATGATAATGGGCCCTGTCTCCCAGGCCATGCCACCAGCCCAGTGCACAGAACAGATGAACGTCCTATGCACCACTGTCCCTTCATGTTGACTGACCTGTCACATGGGCCCCATAGGGCATTACCACTCCACAATATGCATGGAGTAGGGGACTGTAGAAAGCTCACCACAACTTCTCTTTCTATCTTCAGAATATAAAGGTTATGCTGGTCACATTTGCTTACAGTTAATTTCACCCTGGTTTACTAAGAGTGTCAGTGAGGGAACTGAGAGGGTCAGACTTATAATAGCTTATGAAGCCCAACCCAAGCTTTAAAGCAAACCCCAAGTGGCACTGGACACATCTAATTCATATTGGGTAACTCCAAAGTGTAGGTTGGACACCAAATTTCCTGGTTTATACATTCCATGCTTTCATATGTGAGACCAAGTGCAATGCATCTTACCAACTCCTGGTCTTGTGTTAGATATCAGGTTGTTGCCACAATTTTAGTGAGATTATAATCCTCTAATATGGTCAGTTATGACTGCTTTTGAATGGGTCACCCACCAGAAATTATAATAACAGGGGATGAAGAGTTAGTACAGTGGGTAGGGTACTTGTCTTGCATGTTGGTGACCTGGGTTTAATCCCTAATATTCCATATGATCCTATATGCTGCCCTGTGAACTGCCAGCTATAATTTCTTAGTGCAGAGTTAGGTATAATCCCTGAGCACCATCAGATGTCACCAAAAGACTTTTTTAAAAAAAAAAAAGATAAATTGAAATCAAATTTCTAAAATACATTCATTTTGCCATGAAAGGCAGTTATGTAAGATTTATGCTATCAAGTTAATATATACTTATGGATTCATTTATTTAGAAAATATTAATTAGGCATCAATAAAATTCCAGAATCCCACCAGGTGCTATAGTTATAATGGTGGAATAAAACAAGTTAATTTCCTGCTCTAATGAAGCTTAAATTTTCAGATTAGTAAATTGACAACGATAACATAGTAAGATAATTGCTACGTCCTGTGTTAACCAAACAAGTTTCGTGGTCTCTACAGTAAAGTTCATTGAAAGTGTTTTTACTTCTAAATCGCAGGTGTTATTAATTATTGGGGAAAATAATTGGTGGTAAACTGCATTTTCTACATTCTACATTCCAGAAATGTGGACAGCACTATTTCTGGTCTTGCCTGCCATTACAATCCTTGCCACACCTCCACCAAGAATCTTGTTCCCTACAAGGGGGAAAGGGTATCTTTTCTTTGCTCAAAAGTAGCAGCTACATCCATGTAACTCCAAGACCAGCTCTGAAAAGCTTGCTCTGGGGATGCTTTTGGGGAACTCAGCCACTAGCTGGAAGGAAGTCCAGGCTCAGGAGAGCCATGTGTTTGTTCTTAATATGCCAGAGGCTCCATGGCCCATCCCACAGCTCAGCTGGTAAGGGAACACCTAACTAGCTGGTTGGTGCTGGCATGGAGATCTCATAACTGTCATGCCCACCAGGCTCCCCTCTCTCCCCTCACTGGCTCTCAGATAGTCTGAAGTTGGTAGCTGCCCTAACATAATAGCTCTGACACCTCTTTGTTCTTGGTCTTGGAGACCCAAGGCACAGACAGGAAATCTCCCCTCTTTTGATTTCTCTAGGTTGCCTGAGCAATCAAGTTACCACCAAATTAAGAGGCAAAGGGGCTGGAGCAATAGCACAGCGGGTAGGACGTTTGCCTTGCACACGGCTGACCCGAGTTCGATTCCCAGCATCCCATATGATCCCCCAAGTACCGCCAGGAGTAATTCCTAAGTGTATAAGCCAGGAGTACACACCCTGTGCATCGCTGGGTGTGACCCCAAAAGCAAAAAAATAAATAAATAAAATTAAGAAGCAAGAACACTCAAATTTTTTGACATATACAGAGATTCTATAGCAGAGGTTCTCAGATTTACTTGACCTACTGATCCCTTATGAGAAAAAAAATTTCTCAGTGACCCCCTTAAAACTTACCTCCTTTAAGTAAACAGAAAGTATCACCAATTGTACTTGAGGCTATTGTGACTCTCCACAGGTCCAGCATTCCTTAGCAGGGCAGCAACATTGTTCTACAGAGATGCAAAAATTTAAATTAAATGAGGCAAGGTAAGTGTGTACAGCCTGACCTGTGGAATGGTCTGTGAGGCTTCCAGGGTGAGGTGGGAATTTGTGCAATGAGAGGCTGGTTAAGGAAATGCCCGAGTTTAAGCGACAGTATCAGATTGTAAGGATCTCCTCAGAGACGAGCTCCAAACATTCTTAGTGGAGGAGGAGCTTTCCACTCTGGAAGTGGCTGTGAGCAGAGGGTTATAGAGGGCCAGCTGCAGAGGGCAACCTCGTGGTCAGTGCCAGTGAAGAGCCCAGGGGAACGTCCTAGTTATGCATGAAGACTCAGAGTGTGTGCAAAGTACTCTAGTCTCTGGGGTAGACTGGGCTGTGGGTACCTGAGCTTCACACACTGGCCTATGGACTTCACTCCACTGTCAGTACCTAAGAACTGGAACTCGTTTGGGGGCTAGGAAAAAGGGGTGCAAAGGGAGGTTCTCAGCCTCAGGTAGTGGGGTGTTGCTTACCACATGTGAGCTGGGAGAGGCTCAGAGGGTCATGACCTTGACTCCTGGCTTGGAAAAGGCAGGTTTTCAGGAGGTTTGTTTAGTGCATGGTCCTCCTTCCTTGCCTAGCATGACTGGCATCCAGTCCAGTTCTGGGTACTTCTCATTTTAAGCCACCTTCCATTTGCCAAGTTATGTGTCCCTGAACATCCATTAGGATTTCCACTCTTCTGGTGTGGGATTTTAGTGGACCATTGCTCTTCCCTAAGGAAATGAAAGTCCATAAAACAAACAAAAATCAAAAGCAAAGTCAGACTGGTGTTATTATAACCTATATTATAAAGCACTAGAATCAGCTTTATTTACCCACCGGTCCCCTGAACCTTACCTCCTCCTACCAGACCCCTGATTACTATAGTCAGGGTTTGGTTTTCTAACTGAAACAAGAGCATAGAAAGCAGCAGCTGTAATTCAATTACACGGATTCTTTCAGCTGGGATTTTCATAGTGAACAACTTTGGTGGCTTAGGTATTGTCCCTGACATCTGAGCAAAGGGCCCTGCCAGGCATCTGGGTTTATCTGACTGATGTTCCTTAGGACCTTCTCAAGTGGAACAGCCTGTGCTCTGAGGGGACTGCCAATCTAGCCCCACTGGCTTCTGAGAGCTGTGCTGGACAAAACAACAGAGTCCCCGGTATTTTGTTAAAAGTCTAGGGACTCAGAATAGCAAGAGGTTATAAACATCTAGCTGTGTCTCTGACAAGAAGGTTCTGACACTTGGCACAGAAGCCTTGAGGATCATCTGTCCCTGTCAGCGGTTCTGCTAGGTGACAGACCCAAAATTCTGGTTTTCCAGTCTTTAGCAAATGAACATTCTATGTGTGGTTCAGAGACCAATATCTGTGGCTGTAAGGGAAAGGTGGACACTTTGCACACACTTCAGGCATATCTTTAAAGACATTTGTTTGAAAACCCTGTCCTTAATGAATTAAGTTGTTATTTGATTTGACAAATATTGACCAAAATGACATCTGATTCATCCTAACTGGACAGGATTCACTCTGTTAATATAGTTAGAACTGGTTTCCCTCTGAAGTCCTTTCTCATCATTCCCAAACCTGACAATCATCTTAGCCAAACCTTAGAACTATTCAGCAAATGGAAGGATCTGGAGCCAAGAAGCTAAGGAGCATGCAGCCTTCCTCAACCTTCAGAAACACCCTGCAGGTTAGATCAATACTTTGACATCAAACATCATTATGGGGAAGACATGTAGGAAAAAAAAAAACCTACCCTGATTGGGAACTGCATTTACTAAGGAAGCTGGAGTTGGGGTCAGCAGTAGAAAAGTGATGTGTGGACAGGTCAGATAACACTGCAGGTAGGGCACTTGCTTTGCATGTGGCTTACCCAGATTAGATCTCCAGCATCCCATATGGTCCTCTAAGCACCACCAGGAGTAATTCCTAAGTGTAGAGCCAGGAGTAACCCCTGAGAATCGCTAGCTGTGGTCTCGCACCCCAACCAAACAAAAACCCTGACAACCAACCAAACGAAAACCCAAAAACTAAAAACCAAAAGTGATGCACGGGAGCATGTATTTAAAATCATTTGCTGTAACCATGTGACCTGTGAAGGGGCCAGAATACCCTCTAGACAAGATTTTAGGCACAAGTTTGTTCATTTTAAGCTGGTCATTTACTATTTACTTATTTTTGACTTCCCAAGTAGTGCTCTTGATGATTCTCTTGGGTCCTCTCGGTGTTTCCCAGCCAGCTGGGCCAGCAGACGAATGTGAGGGATGGAGGGGGAAGACCACTCTGGCCCTGCAGTGCCATAGATCACTGGGACAACCCAGTGGTGCTCAGGGGTTTCCAAGGTTACACTGGGAAATGCTCAGTGGGCCATGTGGTACCAGGAATCAAATGAAGGCTGACTGCATGCAAGGCATGTGCCTTAATCTCTGCACTTTCTGGCCTTTGAGCTGGTTCTTTTCAGGGGACTGTCCCTCTCAGCACTAGGTGGGGAAGGAGTTGTAGGGAAACTACAGGAATGAGGGCAGTCTGCCTCTGGGAAGTATCCCTCACTCTCCCTTTGTTCCATAGCCCTTCAAAGACCAGCCTGGCCTCCCTCCCAGGCATGCAAAAGGCACACATGTCATTTAAGCCACTGAAACAGTTTCCCAAGAGGCTCAGAGATGATGTTGACCTCAGACTATGCCCATCACTTGGCATGGATATGAACACATTCTGAGACATCAGAAAAAAAGTAGTTATGGTGAGATTGTGGGTGAACCTGATCCAAGCTGATAGCATCTAAAAGATCTGGGGGCCCCTCCCCTGCATCGGGAGACAAGGGGGTTGGGGGCTTCATTATACACATGACCTGCATGTGTACACCCTGCTTCTTGTCTCAAATATTTGCTTCAAAGTTAGAAACAAATGCTGAACATTCATAGATTTCTCTGCAAATTTCTCTTCACAGACATGAAACACTAATGTTAGAACGATTTGGTCTGCCTTCTCAACTTTGGAAAGACATGAGAGAAGTTTATGTTGATATTAATTACAACATTTTAATATGCTACAGCCTGACAATAATATTATATAGGAGTTAAGCAAAAAAACCACCAGAGAATACAATGTGAATCTATAACGAAATGGAAGCAGATCATGTCTGCTGTAGGATCAAACTCATTTAAGTAAGTAGGAACTCTCTGAGCCAACTGTCAGAGGAAAAAACAAAAAAGATCCAAACAGACTTTCTAGAAATGCCATTAGAGATGGAAGCCCTCTAATTGATTTCAGAAAGATAATTTCAGAAAGTTGATTTCATACTGACTTTAACATTAAACCTATAAAGGCATTAGCATATATTAAAAGATGATTTAAAGCAAAATAAAAACAAGAGTATGTAAGCAGAATTAGATTCTGTCAGGGCCACACCTAAGCTGTTAGGAATGCTGGACAGACCCCAAAGAGCCCTGAATGGAGACAGTGATGTGTTGTGGCCTGGGGCAGTGACTGTCAGTGTCCAGGATCCACAGTGACCTGCTGTGTAGGATTACATTGGTTTGTCCTTCCTGCATAGCCTCAGGTAGTTTAGGTTTATTGGGTTGCTCTCATCACAGTGCTCCCATTCCTCTGTGTTTAATTGTAATTTCTTTTTTTGCTCTCTGTTGACTTGTAAATATTGTTTTTCTCTTCTCCTTAAATCCTTTGCATAGTCTATTCAGACCAATGTCTTTTTTTGTATGGACACAAGAAGACATGCTTTTGTAATGTGACTCTCAGTAATATTTCCCTGGACATCTGTTCCCTCACCTAAGCCTCAGCTGCCTTTACTTCCTAGCACCCAAAAACAGAGTTCCGACGAGGAACTGGATGAAACCAGGGCAAGTGGTAAGCTAGGTGCTACCCTGGCATTGAGATGGGCCTGGCCAAAGCACAATAATGCTTAACTATAAGTTAAGAGCTTGGTCATGCACTTATTCAGTCATGATCCAAAAATAATAGCTAGATTTAAACCCTGCTAAGGCTAGGAATGATTAATCTGGCCTGAGCACTGTAGTCTGAGTCTGTGGCAAGATGTTCCCAGGAGATCTGCCCTACAAGTCTCAATGTTATCTCTTACTGTGTCCATACAAAAATAGCTAGTATTGATGATATGTTGATAGTTATTGGACTGAGGAAAAGAGAAAAACACCTTAGGGGGTATTTTGCCCTTAGGCAGTCAGGAAGGGTTTTAGAATACCTTTTAGGTGGGCCCTCAGGAAGGGCTTTCTTTTGTTGATTTTGCTACCTGACTGGGTGCAGTGTCAGCCCAGACTGGCGGGAGTTGGAGGACAGGAGAGTTGGAGAGAGAAGGTAGCGGAGAGACCGGAGTGAAAGAAGAGAGGATTGGAATAAGCTGCAACTAAGACCCACCAGCGTGGCTCTTGCTTCTTCCTTCATCTGCTCCCGGCCAACAGCCATCTGGATCCAGGCCACACACAGCGGTTCTAGGGCACCGAACGCGGGCGGCGAGACAGAGCCGCCCAGAGAGCCCGTGAACACACAACCTTCAGCCTGTTTAGTTTTTTACATCGGCATGATGATGCATCTGCTGAAAAAACAGGTATGCGGGTTTGGTGACGGAAATCTCCAGGCTCTCATGATGGGCAACCTCCCATCTCCCCGTTCTTTTGGGAATCTGGCAGGCATGCCCATGAACTGCCTCTGGCGCCATAGAAGCTCAGTGATGTCCCAGAGACTCACAAATCTCGGAAAAGAGCAACAAGCTGCAGAAATGCATTGGGATCCCAAAGTCACCATCCAGTTAAACATTTAACTCCAGCGTATCACCCTATTTAAAATTTTTATTTTCCTGGAGCTCAAGGTCACAAATCTCATACTCTATGCCACTGGTGTACCAACAGTAGCACACCACATTGGATGGGATGTAAAGCAGAAGGCAACCGATCTCGATTCAAATATATACATGTTAAAAATGTTCACTTTCATTTATTATCAGGAAAACATAAATCAAAAGTGCTATGAGACAGGGACCAGGAGGACTGATCAACGGTTGAAAGCTTGCCACAAGCGTGTGGGGAACGAAGGGCAGTTAGGACAGAGAAGGAACCACAGGACAACAGTAGCTGGCAACGATTACTTTGGACAGGAACTGAGTGTTGAAAGTAGCTAAAGGGACATACCTGATAAACTTCCAGTATCTGTATTGCAAACATAATACCCAAAAGGGGGGGGGGGGGGG
>JAOXYA010097741.1:0-10938 GCA_028565675.1 Sorex palustris
CAGGGAAAGTGCTTGCCTTGCATGCAGCAGACCTGGTTTTGATTCCTGGCATGCTATATAGTTCCCCAGCCTCACCAGGAGTGATTCTTGAGCATAGAGCCAAGAGTAAAGCCTGAGCACAACCAGGTATGTCCCTGATCCAAAAAAAAAAGTAAGAAAAATCAGAGTGAGTTTAGGCATAGAGAAGCAAGTATTTTCTATTTCGAATAGAAATATTAATAATTAAATCTTATTTTATTTGAATGGGCCATTAAACTGAAATCTGTACCTTTCTGGATAAATTTTCTTGATGAGCTTCACGGATGCCCCTTGTGCAGACCTGCAATTACTCCATCGCCCTCCTTTCCCCCAAAGTTAATGGTGTAAGTTATTATCACCCATTTTTTAACTGAACCTGCCATTTACAACTCAGTTCCTCTGGAGAATCTTATAACAACTCTGTTCTTCTTCTGAATACACTGCAAAGCAATTCAAGCACATCTTTTTCTTTTCTTCTTTTTCTTTTCTTTTTCTTTCTTTCTTTCTTTCTAGCTTAGTCTTCTCCATCATCAATCTGATAAAACACATGTGCAGCACCCAGAACAGGGTTGCTGGTCCCCACATGGCCATGACATGGGCCATTTTCCTTCTGTTTGTCTCTCCAGATCTCTGCTTAGGAGATCTGCAGGGATCTACATCACCCATTCCCTCTCCACCCCTTTCCAGTTTCTGTTCAATAGAACCTTTTCAATGAAAAGATTTTTCTTCCTTGGTATCACAATTTAAGAAATATGTCCTTGGGGCTGGAGCAATAGCACAACGGGTAGGGAGTTTGCCTTGCACATGGCCAACCTGGGTTCGATTTCCAGCATCCCATATGATCCCCCAAGCACCACCAGGAGTTATTCCTGAGTGCAGAGCCAGGAGTAACCCCTGTGCATCGCCAGGTGTGACCCAAAAAGCAATAAATAAATATATAAATTAATTATTAATGAAAATCTATCCCTTCTATTCTCATCATTTTATAATACTTTCTGGGCTTTGCTTTCCCTGCTTAGCATTTACCTCTGGAGGGAGCTCAGTTTTCTGTTGCCTAGTCACAACACACTACACAAAGACAGGGTGTTAATGACAGGGTCTTATTATTCTCTCTACATACACACATAAATTATACTAAGTGAGGTAATGGGTATACTAATTAGGTTGATTGTGCTAATCATTTCATATATATCAAAACATTACATTTTACAACTTAAGTATATATGACTTCCATGTCTCAAGTATATCTCAGCAAAGCTGAGGGAAGCAATGCACATTCATTTCTTCCTGTGTTTGTGGGTCAGAAGCTCAGGCATGTTTAGCTAGTTTCTCAAGCTTTTGGGTCTCTCATGAGGCTGTGAAGTTTCAACTGAGGGGATAGAAAGATGCTTCAGTGAGCTGAGCACATGTCTTGAGTACAGGAGGCCTGGATTCAACCCCCAGCCTCTTGATCCCCAAGCACAGAGCCAGGAGGAGCCAGCTCCCTTCTAGTACTTCAGGGTATGGTTTCTCCACTGAACATAAAATAAAATGAAACAAAACATCAGCCATGGCTGTGTTGTCTAAAAAGTTCTGCTGAGTATATGGACATGTCCTACCTCACTCCCTTGGCCAATGTCCACCCATTGTTGTTATTGGATGGAGACAATTGTTTCTTCACTGGGTACTGGCTGAAGGCCAATCTCAGTTCTATGAGACATGGATTTCCCATAAAGGAGAGCAAGTCCCAAAAGAAAGAGAGTGACAAGACAGAAGTCACAGACCGTTGCAAGTTAATCTTAGAAACCACATCTCATCATTTTTCCTATATTGTATTTCTTTGACGGTGGTCCCCACGCCCACCCGTACTTAAGGGAAGTGATTACAGGAAAATGTAAATACCAGGAAGCAGGAGTCCTGGGAGCCAAATCTCGACTTCACATTAGAATTATCTGGGAAGCTTTTTAAAAATATGGCAGGCTGGGACGAGGGCTGGTAAGGGGGGAGGGTGGTAGGAGAGGGAACCTGGGAACATTGGTGGAAGAAAGTTGACACCAGGGCTGGGACTATTGATGGGACATTGAACTATGTTCATAAAACCTGACTATGAATAACTTTGTGACTCACTATGCTTTAAGAAAATAAAATTTAGGGAAAAAATACTGAGGCTTTAACTATACAGGCAGCTGTGGTCCAAGTTCAGGTCAGCCCAGAGATCACCTAGAGCAATTTAAAAACAGAAGGGGAGGAAAGAAATACGTCCCCCCCCCCGCCTTAACTTTGAGAAACTGCATGGAAGGGGCCATGATTCAGCTCAACTTTGATGGAGGAACAGGAGTCAGCCTCCGCTCCCTCCTGTTTCTCACACCTTCCTCACATGCTTGAGTTGGTCGCAAGGGATGTCTTTTGGTGTAGACTGAAGACGATTGACTGCAATAGGAAGACAACCAGAAGAAAGAGGATATCCTGCAGGAGATGAGTCAGGGCAGGCATTGGAGAATCCCACTAGAATTGAGAGATCTACAAACTAGAGCTGATCTTAGGATGGACTATAATAGGAGGTTGTGTTCTATGTTTCGAGTCTCTCTGGTGGAGGATCAAATTCAGAGCCCAAACTGGACTATGTAGCTCTTGTACCCTCCCCCTTCAGGTGGAGTTGTTTAGGAAGATAAAAAGAGTTGTGGAAGCACAGAGGTAATGCATGGCCTTTGATTAAGCAAATAGTATTCTAGCATGTTGAGTGCATTGCATGCTTCTTTATTCTTTTGTATATAGAGATTTGATGAACAAATAGTGCCATTCATGTAAACAACTTCCATTGTAATTATGGGTTGGGGGCTTCCATTCCCAATAATCCATAAGAAAGCCAATTCCCCGATCCGATCCTTCTGTGCAGTTTTATTCAACAAGATGCTGCTAACCTAGGGGATAAGGAGGTTCAAGATTTGTCTGCCGTTGACCATCAGAGGATCTGAGTAGTTGATCCTCCTTCATGTGATCCTCACTCTCAGATACCTGGAGGAGTCTCTGCATATGTGCTCTGGTCTACACCTGGGTATCCAGTGACATTCATGGGAGGGCGAAACCCAGTGTTGTTTAGAATCAGCCTGAAAGTAACCGTAGGGCTGAATGACCACTGAGGAGACGTGTCCCAGGATAAACAAAGTAGGAAGAGCTTTGAAAGATGAAGTGCCAGTGAAAGAAGATAGATTTTTTTTGTCACACCTGGTGATGTTCAGGGGTTTCTCCTGGATCTGCACTCAGGAACTACGCCTAGTGGTGCTTGGCGGACCATATGGGATGCTGGGGATCGAACCCAGGTCTGCCGCGTGCAGGGCTAATGCCCTCCCTGCTGTACTATCTCTCCAGCCCCAGGAAGATTGATATTTAAGAGAGCAACTAGTTAGAATAGCAATGCTTTCCTTCTGCAGAAATACCTTTTTGAAAACAAAACAGTAATTCCTTTAGCAACCAGGTGATTAAACCAATAAGAGTTTTGAAACAAAAATTTTTGGTTTTTTAGGCCACACCTGCTGTTCCTCAGGGTTACTTGCAGCGTGGTGGTGCTGGGGTCACTCCCAGCAATATTTTCCTGTTGTTATTGAATTTTTTGTTTTCTTTTGGTTTTGTTTTGGGGCCACACCCAGCAAAGCTCAAAGGTTTCTCCTGGCTCTGCACTCAGGAACTATTCCTAGTGGTGTTTAGGAGATCATAAGAGGTGCCAGGGGCCCGTCACATGCAGGGCAAGCAAGTACTCACTGTACTAACTCCATCCCTGCTCTCAGCAGCACGCACAGGAGCTTATAATGCTAGGATCTCTTGCATACAAAGTATGCATTTAGCCCGTAGGGTGATATTTCTGGCCCAAGCATTGTAAATTAAAGGGAAAATCGGGACTATGGATGAGTTCAACAATGCAGAAATCTAGTAGGCTTGAAATTAATGTAATTCCTAATTTTCTCTGTTTCACTTGTTAATTTCCCCTATTCTAAGAGCAGTTACTGCTGTCTCCTAAGAGCTGGCCCCAAGTAATGCTTTGAAATTATTTCATTATTCAGTATTCTTCACCTTGGCAACTGTATAGTTCTAAATAGCAAGGAATTAGAATGACAAAGTTAGATTATCCTATTTTTTAATTATAGCACTTTGATCTATAAACCTTTCACATTGTAGACGACCTATGGAAATAAATTTTCTTTTTGTTACTATTACTATTCATCTATCTTTTATTCGATTATAGCACAGAGTCAATAATGACTCAGAAAAGTAAGCATTCTCCCCTTCAAATTCTTACCTGTGGACCTAGAATGTGATGCAGTGGTAAAACACATGTGTAACGTTGTGTGGGTATGGTACCTAGCACCACAGACAAAGAGTTCACACACATATATTTCAAGAATCTTCAGATACCTAAGCCTCCTTCTCTTTTCATAATGGAAGTGTAAAAAGCAGGAAAACTTTTGGATACTTGGAAAAGTGACATGTTAACAGGAAGAGACCAGAGTAATGTGAATGGATGCCAAAACAGTTTTTCAGAAAGATTGTGTGTGTGGGGGGGGGGTGCTATAATCAGGTGATTCAACTTGGCCTTGATACTAACGTGATAGAAACAAACCAAACAGTCTTTTCTACTTTAGAAAGAAGTTAAGCGAAATATATCATTAAGAAGCAATGAAGCAATAGCACAGCAGTACGGCAAATGCAGTAGGGCATTTGCCTTGTGCGCGGCTCGCCCGGCTGAGCCGAGTTCAATTCCTGCACCCTTCTTGGAGAGCCCGGCAAGCTACCAAGAGTATCTCACCCGCACGGCAAAGCCTGGCAAGCTACCCGTGGTGTATTCGATATGCCAAATACAGTAACAGGTCTCACCATGTTACTGGGCCCGCTCGAACAAATCAATGAACAATAGAAGGACAGGGATAGTGACTACAGAACAACAAACTACCCAAATGATACTGAGCCTAGAGTATTTATTTTAATTCTTTGTAGTGACTATCCATTTCTTGAAAAACATTATTAAGCCACCATGAAAGTGGAGTAAACTACTTTATTTTTATTTATTTGTTTTTTATTGAATCACCATGAGATAGAGTTATAAAGCTTTCATGTTTGAGTTTCAGTCATAAAATGATTGAACATCCATTCCCTCCACCAGGGAAATTATCTGCCATATAGGTAGGGGGAGGGCTGAGGTGGGGGAGGGATGCTGGGGACATTGATGGTGAAGTGAAGTCTACTTAACCTTCTGAAATCTGTTATTTTCCACATGTACAGTCAAATTAAGGCATATTCAGTACTTATAACCTAAAACACATTAACTTCATATTACATCATTAAACATTTTTAATCATGAATCTTATCTGAAAGTTTTGGAGGAATTACTAATTAACTTCTGACATTCTTTGGACAATATTGATGTTTTTTCATCAAAGATGGCCTATGTGTGTTGGAAAGACTTTGAACTCTTTACATGTATCTTTGAATTTTCGAGTGATTATACCTTATTTCACTTCTTCTGAAAAAATGTGAAGTATGAGGAAAACAGAATGTTGAATATTTTAAGACATCCATTTTTCCCTTGACTTCTTAAAAGTTGTAGCCATGTCATCTATGCAGTTGAATTCCTTCATCACAAGTTACCATTTATAAATTAAATCCCTGTAAAAACTATGATTTACAAGCCACTACTAGTATTCAGTGTCAGCAGATCATATAAACTTGAGAAAATATAGTACGGATTAAAGAAATCTGTAAAACTGTGAAGTAAGGCCATACCATGTAAAATGCCATTCCTTTTAGCAAGTACAAAATTTATTACAAAAGTTCTATAATTATAGTAAATCTTTTTGACACTTTATCCATGGGAGTTGCTTGCATAATTTTTTATAAGAACAAGATTGTATAAATTATTTGCCTATAATGGAATTCATTAATTTTTCAGTAAATATTTCTTTGCTGGTGCCTAATACTCACTGATCAATTCAAAAGCATTATTTGTTTCTACATTTCTGACTCAGTTCTAAAGTAATTCACCTACCTATAACAAACTTAGATAAACTATATAGGTTAATGTCTTTCCTCCCTCTATCAACACTTTATTCCTTCTTTCCTCTATGAGCTACCTTGTCCCCAATTAAATCCACAGGTTCCTGATCTGGATTTGATCAATTCCTGGCACCACATATGGTCACCCAAGCACTATCAGGAGTGATCCTTGATCATTGTTGCGTGTGGTCCAAGAGTCAAAACCAAAATCAAAGCCAATTAAATTCATTATTTCAAGTAATGAGCATTTAACATATGGAGTCTCACTGCTACTCAATTCCACTTTTTTTTCCTAATTCTGAGTCCTGTTCACCTGTCCTGATTTTTTTTTCCTTTGATGGTTTTCCCAGGAAAAATCAATTGCCTGCAATTTCGAATAGCTTTGAAAGTAGAAGTCAATTTCATATCTCTTTTCTCAAAATAATTTTGGGCATATTTTAATATCACTGGCTTTTATTTGACCACGTGGTGCTTTTCCTTGTCTTTACAGGTACTTGCTGATATCCCGTGAATACATTTGCTGAACGGCCCGTTGAACATCAGACCTTGAATTGAGAATCGAGTAGTGATTAACCTTCTGTTTTTCCGAGATTATTGTGCTTTGTAGTTTCCAAAACTTTATGTAGTTTATAGAAAAGGTAACTCTGATTTATTTTCTCTATGTGATACTCTGAGATACCATGTTGCTATCTCAGGGTTTCTTTCTGTGGGGAAAACAGTAAAGATTCACTCTTTCATTCAGAGAAAAAGAACTACCATTGGAAACTGAGGCTGGAGAGAGGGGGTGAGGGACGAATCATGTGGCCATTATCCATAGAAGCTGTTTATAGTTTTAATGAGTTTTAATAGAGAGAAGATCCCACTCTTGACTCAACATACCAAGTTAACATCATTTACAACTCCATGTGAACCCACATTTTCTTCAAAAACTGAGCACCTGATTCAGAATATGAATAATTTTGTTCCCTTTTTACTTAAAAAAGGGACACGGATTTATGTAAAGGGTGTTTGCTGGGGAATGGACCTAACTGAGATATAATCTGCTGAAATTTTGTGTATGCAGGTTTTGTGACTGAAAATCTCAGACATTTTTGGGGGATGGGATGGGTTACCTATCCCCATCTCCCTGTATTTCTGGAAGCCTTGGCAGTCATGTCCACACCCCAAAGCTGTCACTCAGTTAAAATAGCTACTCTAGCCTTACCTTCCTGATAAAAAGATGGAATACCCTGAACAAATACAATAACCTCTTAATATCTGTATTGCAAACCATAGTGCACAAAAGAAAAGAGAGAGAGAAAGAAGAAAAGTACCTGCCATAAAGGCAGGCTGTGGTTAAGGATAGGAGAGGGAACCTGGGGACATTGGTGGTGACAAAGTACACTGGTGGAGGGATGGGTACTAGATTATTGTATGACTGAAACCCAATCATGAACAGCTTTGCAATATCTCATGTATATTAAATATTTTTTAAAAAATGAGGTGTGTGCTTGGTTAGAGAAGTTTGTTAGCAGGTTTTTATTTTAATTTTTTAATTTCTAGAAGAAAATATGTAAAGTTAATTGACAGCATAAGTTATAAACCAGTGTTAGACTAGGGTCCTCTACAGTATCCTAATAAAAGCAAGATGACTATAATGCTTTAGTTTTGTCTCTCGTTCATTTATTTACTAACTAGTATATGTGTTTCCTTACTGTAGCCCGATATAAAAAAAATAATTGTATAGTCTGGTCATCATCTTAATTGTTTTAATCAATATCATTACTAATGCCCAGTATATATCGAACATATATTAAAGATAAAGATAGGACTACTGTGTATATCTTATTTATTTATTTATTTATTTATTTGCTTTTTGGGTCACACCTTGCGATGCACAGGGTTTACTCCTGGACTTGCACTCAGGAATTACTTCTGGCAGTGCTCAGGGTACCATATGGGATGCTGGGAATCACACCCGGGTTGCCCACATGCAAGGCAAACACCCTACCTGCTGTACTATTACTCCAGCTCCTCTTATTCAATCTTAATAGCTCTATAAACTATTACTTATACGTAGACTCTATGGGATTAAGATCTCATTTTATTTCATAGGGCTAATGGTTTACCGAATACGCTTAATGTTTTATGCTGTCAAATTACAGGAAATCTGTTGCTAATAAAAATACATCTCAAGATATATTTACTTCTAATAACACAGAAATTTACTTATTTAATTATATTTTTACTATAGGCAGAGGCTGGAACGATAGCATAGCCAATAGGTCATTTGTCTTTCTTGCAGCCAACCCGAGTTCGATTCCTTTGCCCCTCTCAGAGAGCCCAGCAAGCTACTGAAAGTATTCTACCCGCACGGCAAAGCCTGGCAAGCTAGCTGTGACATATTCGATATGCCAAACACAGTACAACAAATCTCACAATGGAGATGTTACTGGTGCCCACTAGAGCAAATTGATGAACAATGGGAGGACAGTGCAGTGCAGTGCTACTATATGGAGTGAAGGGGACTGAACCCAGGTTGGCCATGAGAAAAATAAGCACTTTACCTGCTGTACTATCACTCCAGCCCCCAAATAGAGAAATTCTTAATCTGGTTAAATTAGTATTAAGTTCATATTTGAACCATCAATACTTTTATGGGCTCATGGAAATTTCCATTTATTAGTTTCAATTCTTTCATATAAGCGTTAAATCTGACTCAAATGCAGGAACTAGATGTAATGTGATCAAGCTAACTCTAAAATATAGCTATTATTACTATTAAAAATCTGGGCTGAAGTGATAGTACAGCAGATAGGGCATTTGCCTTGCACACGACTGGCCCGGATTCAATCCCCCACATCCCATATGGTCCCAAGCACTGCCAGGAATAATTCCTGAGTGAAGAGCCAGAGTAACCCCTGAGCATCACTGGGTGTGACCCCAAAAGAAAAAATAATTATGCAGAGGAATCAAAGATACAGTACAGAAGCTTAAGCCACCTACCTTGCTTGCATTTGACCAAGGTTTGATCCTTAGCACCCTAATCGTTTCCCTAAACATCATAAGAAAGAAAGAAATTATTTTTGAAGGTTTTTTTTTTTTTGCTTTTTGGGTCACACCTGGCGATGCGCGGGGGTTAATCCTGGTTTTGCACTCAGGAATCACTCCTGGTGGTGCTCGGGGGACCATATGCGATGCTGGAAATTGAACAAGGGTCAGCCATGTGCAAGGCAAACTCCCTACCCGCTGTGCTATTGCTCCAGCGCCATTTTTGAAGTTTTATTTATAATTTATGACTCCTGTCCTAAAGAAAATTTAAAGATAATTTTCTTATGCTATTTCTTTTTTTTCCTTTTATCTAGAATTTAAGTCACCTGTTCCCTTCAAAATTGTTTCATGTTTATCAACATGAAAAACATATTTGTCCCCATTTTAGTAATGTTCACTCTTATTCCTCAGATATAATAATTTTAATAAAGTCAACATAAGTCATTACTATGAATGGTTTTATATGTATGTGTCTGTAGGTATCCATTTTTATACGGCTTTTCTTGTTCTAAACTTAAAATAAACAATTTCATGCATACTGTCATCTGCTTCAAAATGTTTGTTTTTGTGAACAACTCTGTTACGGTATAAGATTCAGTCATTTAAAATGCTGTGTAGGGGTCAGAGAGATAGTACAGGTGGTAAAGCACTTGCCTTGCATGTGAGTAACAGTATGTGGTCCATCCTTGACCCTAGCAATACCAGGATTGACCCCTAAGCACAAAACCAGGAGTAATCTCTGAGCACCCTTTTGTGTGGCTAAGCTATTATATAAATGGTGTCCAGAGACAGAGTACAGCAGGTAGGGTATAAGCCTTGCCTGCAACCAACCTGGTTTTGATCCCCAATAATCCATGTTTCCCAGAGCCCTCTGGGAGTGATTGTTGAACACAGAGCAGAGAGTAATTCCTGGGCACTGCCTGGTGTGCACCCCCTAATAAAATAAGGATCAGAAAGAGCCAAATAATTAAAATGGTGTGTAACAGTCTGGATCATAAATATACTATCATTTAGTTAATTTTATCTAGAGTCATAATCTATAAGTAGAAATGTTGGAAGTATTTATAGAGCATGCCCATCTTTAATTCATATCATACTGTCCAAAGTAATCTGGCCTGGGAGTTCTAAATACCTGTTAGTAAGTAGAAAGTGGATTTGTGAAAGTGGGTTGACCCTGTGGTTTACACAATACTGCTTTCTTTCTCGGAGCCTGCTGAAATAACATAGTTAATTCCTTACAATCTTGGCAATTTGGGCATTTTGTAATCTGAAGCTGCGATTTCTGTTTATATTGAATTTTTGTTACAACATTTTCCTTTTACTCCAGTGTGAAAATAAAATGAATTCTAAGTTGGAGTGCTCTGAGGAAATAATGTTTCTCATTTAGGACCATAACTGGTTAAAGGTGTTGACCTATCTGAGAGCTGGAAAATAGTTAAAGAATAGAGCAGTGCTTCTCAGCCTTTACATGCAAAGGAACCACCTGAGGTCTTATGAATGTGCAGACGTGTATTTAATAGGCAGAGAACTGGGCAGTCTCTTGTTCCAACAAGCAACCCGGTGACATGACTGCTGTGGCAGGTCTGAGGCCACCAGTAACGTCTCACAACAAATCATGAAGCTTGTTGTTACTGTTTTTGGCATATCGAATATGTCACGGGTAGCTTGCCAGGCTTTGCCAAGTGGGCTAGATACTCTCGGTAGCTTGCCGGGCTCTCTGGGAGGGGTGGAGGAATCCAACTCAGATCAGCCCGTGTGCAAGGCAAACACCCTACCTGCTGTGCTATCGCTCCAGCCCACAACCCCATCGCTCTTGTCTCTGCCTTCCCAAACTTCACGTGAGGAGCTTCTGTGTATCCTTCCAGC
>JAOXYA010097771.1:0-22791 GCA_028565675.1 Sorex palustris
ACCAGGAGTAATTCCTGAGTGCATGAGCCAGGAGTAACCCCTGTGCATTGCTGGGTGTGACCCAAAAAGCAAAAAAATAAGTAAAATGTATCCATATTGAGTCTCATGCCATAGCAAAAAAAAAGATTCTTTTTCTTCCTTTGTAGTTGTATAGTATTCCACTGTGTGGATGGGCCAATTAAAAAAAAATAAGTAAAAAAAATTTAGTTGACTACCGAACTGGACTTAAGAATGAGGGTGTGGGGTGATGGGGGGAGCCCCTCAGGGTGGTGGAGGGAAGTGGAGACTCTCGTAGTTGTGGCCTAGGAATGTTGTGTGCCTGGGACCCCCTCATTTGGCTGCTTTAATGCCGGTGTGTTTGTCTCTCATGGATTTGTCTGCTTTTCACACAGTGTGAGTTCCGCAGTTGTACAGGCCTGACCAGTGGACAGAAGCTCAGGGTGCAGGGAGTGAGCTGGAGAGAATGTAGAGAGCAGAACCGGCCCGCAGGACCAGGGAGGCGAGGGGGAGGCAGCCAGATGGTGTGAGATGCGGTGTCTGATGCCCGGATCCTGCAGCGGGGCCAGGCACTAGAGTGCTAACCGGGCCGGCTTCTGCCGTGGCCACGGGGGCACGAACAGGGCACTGTGCAGGTAGGTCTGGGAGTGAGCCTTCTGATTGCTTCTAGAATGTTCTGTCTTGTGACCAGGCCCTGACATGGCCGTGCCTTGGATGCTTCACTTCTGTCAGTATGGAGGGTCCAGGACAGACCCTCAGCCCCTTCTAGCCCACGCCTGCCTCCACCAGGCAGGGTGGGCCAGCTCTGTGGCTGGTTCCAAGGTGAGCCCTCAGCCTACTTCTTCCTGCCTGCCCAGAGGGTTTGGGTCCTTGGGCGCCGGGGACCGCAGTGTCGTGGCACATGGTCGGCACAGATAGATGCTGAAGGGCCCTGCTCCTGCACCCGCTCTCCAATGTGGGGGCCTCCCCGGCTGTCCTATCTGTCCGCTAGACGGAGCAGAACGTCCTCTTCTCCAGATGTCCCGGGCATCCACCCAGGGCCTCACACGTGCACAGCAAGTCCTGTTTCCCGCCCTGTGTCCTGCAGAGCGTGAGGTGTCAGGACCCTCGGCCCATCAGGGGGCCACATGGGCATTTGGGGCAGTGCGGCTGTCGGGCCCTGCACACAGGGCAGGGTTGTCCCTGTGTAGCCCAGGGCGAGGGCGCAGGGTCAGTGAGGACAGCTCTGCCCTGTCTCGGGCTGGGAGGAGATGGCCCCGCTGTGGCGGGCTCCCCCATTTTGTGAAGTTTTATTAGAATGCCAGAAAAAAGGAAGGAAGGGAGGGTGGGGTGCAGCAGGCGCCCGCGGCTCGCAAGGTTCTCCGTTGTCTCCAGGCCTCGCTGGCCGGAGCCGCTCGCTTTGTCCATCTCATGCTTTCCTTGTTTGGTTTTCCCCGGGCTTTCCAGTCCTGGGAACGGCTGCCAGCAGCTGTACTTGTGTTTCCAGTTTCTCATCTCCAGCGAGATCAGAGCTCGGCCCAGCCCAGACACAAGGAGCCTTCAGTGAGTCGCCAACTCCCCTGCCCTGGGCTTCTGTGAGCAGAGTGCCCTCCCTCGAGGGGCTTCGGCAGTGCCTGGAAACGCCATCGGGGGTCTCCCAAGATGCTTAGGAGGCCAGCCGCCCCTCCCATCGGGTCCAGTCCCACCGGGCCAGTTTGGAACCTCTTTCCCTCGAGTCAGTTTCCCTTTCCCTTCGTGCTGCTTTTGTCCTGGGCCCACGCAGATGGGTAGTGCAAGACTCAGGGCCTGGCAGGCAGGCGCCTGAGAGCCTCCGAGCCCCCAGCCCGCCTGGGAACATCGCTGGCACCACTGCCAGTCAGCATTGAATACGTGGGGCACAGAATGAACAATCCCTTGACTTGTGTTTGGGCCAAGGCCAGTGGTGCTGGGGACTGCACAGCCGGGCCCCAGCGCTGAGCCCTTCGTGTGGGGTCTCCTACCTCTTCTCCAGATGTCCCGGGCATCCACCAGGGCCTCACACATGCACGGCAAGTCCTGTTTCCCGCGTAGACCCTGTCTGCTCTGAGGGTGCGCCCAGGGAGTCACTCGCTTGCAGCCTGCTCTCCGCCTCACGGTACAGTGGCTCAGAGGAGTCCTTGCTGATGGTGTTCTCTTGGTCTTGGCCGCACCCGGCTGTGCTGGGGGACCCTGCGGGGTCCCGGGGATCGAGCCCATGTCAGCTGCAAACACGGCCGTTGCCTCCCCGCCCCTCAGAAGACCTGTGGAAGAGGCGCTTCCTGAGCCCTCAGTGTGGTCTGGGCCACAGGGGCTGTGCGTGGGTTTTCACTGTCCAGGATGCCAGTGCCCCGAGTGTCAGCGTTTCTAGACTCCCCAGCGGAAACCCTGCACAGTGAACCGTCACGCCTCCCATAGGCCCCCTCGAAATCTCTCCCGGCCCTTGCGCTGTGTTGCGTGCGCTTCGGTCTCCGACACCCTTCGCGGTGTTGTGAGGTTTCCAGCTTTGGCTGCACCAGCGGCGCTGGCAGCCTCTACTGACCGTGCTCACTGTGCACTGAGCATCGTGCTGGGCTGGACAGCAGGGCCAGGCTGGCGATTCTAGGTCACACCCGCCCGCAGTGACCACTTCTCATCTCTGTGCTGCGCTGCCTTCACTTGGGGCTTTCTTTCCACTGTAGCCATACAGTGAGGATGAGGCAGTTCCATTTGTTTTTCCCCAATAATTCGTGATGCTGAACATTCTTTCACATTCCTTCTTGATTCTTGGTTTCTGAGGGCCACACCCAGCAGTGTCCAGGCTTTCTTGTGGCTCTTGGCAGGTTTCAGGGGCCCCTAAAACGGGTGCCAGGGGTCCACATGCACGGCGAGCAAGTGCCTTGCTCCTGGACTATCTCCAACCCTGCTTTCACTTTCTTACCAAGATTTTTCCCTCCTTGGAGCAGTTTTATTCATATTCCTTGCCATTTTTGAAAACTGAATAGTTTATTTTTTTATGTTCTGGACACCAAACCCTTTCTTGGTTGTTTTTTTATATTCTTCATAATGTCTTTTTATGTATAAAAGTTTCACTTTTTTAATGAAGTCCAGTTTATTTTGTTGTTGCTTTTGCTTTTGGTATTATCAGTGAATTCTTTGCTAAATTAAACTCATGGTTATGAAGCAGTGCTTTGCATTCAGGCATCATTCCTGGCCCGCTCGGGAACTACATGTAGTGCTGGGGATTGAACCAGCGTTGGTCACGTGCAGAGCGAGGGCCCTCCCTCTCGTCCTTTCTCCAGCTCCCATCATGAAGATGTTGCGGTGTTTTTGGTTTGTTTTGTGGAACTGTTAGGGATGAAACCCAGGCTTTCACGTTTGCAGAACAGTTCTCCTGCCGAGCCCCTCATGGTTTAAGATCGCAGCCTCTCATTCACTTTCTCATTTCATCCCGGTTTGGGGCCACACCGAGGAGTACTTGGGGTCTTTCCTGGTGGTGCTAACGCGGCGCGGACGAACTCTTCAGTATTTCTTTCCGTATCTTCCATGCCTGGTTCTGCTTGGGCCACCGGACTGTACCCTCCGGTACTGAGAGGACGGACATGCGATTTCAGGAATGGATCTGGGGCCTCACACTTGCACAGCGTGTGCCCCACCCCTCCCGTCGACTCCTGTGTAGTTTGGGATTTTTCACTTGTGTGAATGGTGATAGATTGAGGTCCCAGTGAGACCTCGTGGGCGCCCCGCTGGTCCCAGAGATGCTTTTTGTCATTAGTTTTGCATCCTTGTCACATCCCTTGACTGGGAGTGTCTGGGTTAATTTCTAATTCGATCCTGTTGTCAGTTTGACAATATTTTGATCACTGTAGCTCTGAGGTAGAGGTTTGAGGATGATGCCTCGCCTCTTGTAGCTTCATTTTCCTTTTTAAACATGGATTCTTGGGGTTCCTGAGATTTCTGTATGAGTTCTGTTCAAAAGTTTTCATTTCTGTTTAAGAAATGCCTTTGAAACTTGTTGGAATTGTCTGGTTCGGTTTGGGTAACTAAAGACAGAGTTCTCTGTGTGTGTGTGTGTGTGTGTGTGTGTGTGTGTGTGTGTGTGCGCGCTTAGAAGCTGGCTGTTCCCGTGTGTGCGTGTGCATGCGTGCGTGCATGCGTGCATGTGTGTGTGTGTGTGTGTGTGTGTGTGTGTGGCCTGAGAATCAGGAGAGTGGAGAGTCTGGTTCCTTTTCACAGACCAATGGCCCAAGATCCAGAGAAGTGGCTATTGTGGTTCCCACAAGAGGCGGCAGAGGGTGGGTGCCTCCATGTGAAGGACGCCGGGTACTTTCCTTGGGGGAAAATGAGCCTTTCTTCTCTCGGGCCCCGTGTTACTCAGCACCCTGAGTCAGATGGGGCCCTCATCCAGCAGCCTTACTGAGATCCAGAATCTACTGGGGGTGGGAGGGTTCGGGTGGGCTTTGGAGCCGTGCCTGTCAGTGCTCCGTGCTCAGCCCGTACAGCTCTTTGGCCAGATGTCTTGGCGCCCGTGGACATCACGCTGACACATAAGTGAACCGTCGCAGGTTTTCCAGAGGGGCTTCCCTGGTGGTGCCTATGGCCCAGGACCCTCCTGGAGATGCTGGGGGCCCTCAGGGCTAAACCTCGCTGTGCTGTGCTTTGCCAACCCTGTGCTGCCATTTCAACAATATACATTACGTTACCCAGTCCGTGTGCATAAATTAATTTGGGGTGCCTTGCCTTTTGTTTGTGTCGCCTTCAGTTTCTTGCAGCAGTTCTTTTGTAGTTTTTGTCATAGGGGCCACACCTATGGGACTCCTCCTAACTCTGTGCTTTAGGGTCACTGCTGGTGGTGTTTGAGGGAGCGGGCCTGGGACTGAACTCAAGCTTTCTGCGTGCAAAGCAGGAGTTAGTCATCTGCACCTTCTCCCTGACGAGATACCGAGTAGTGATCTTTTTGAGAAATCTTTTTGGTTTTGGCCACACCCCGCTGTGCTTGTAACCTACTCCTGGCTCTGTGCTCAGGGAATCATCCCTGGCAGGATCAGGGGATCCAGCCCAAGTTGGCAGTAGGCAAGTGCCCTACCTGCTCTACCCTGAGAAATCTTTGTTTTTGAGAAGTCACTTCTCAGTTGCTACTTTCAAAATGTCTTTCTGGGGCCGGAGCAGTAGTATAGCGGGTAGGGTGTTTGCTTTGCATGCAGCCAACCCAGGTTCAGTCCCCGGCATCCCATAGGGTCCCCTGAGCAAAACCAGGAGTGATTCCTAAGTGCAGAGCCAAGAGTAAACCCTGAGCATCGCCAGGTGTGACCAGTGTGTGTGTGTGTGTGTGTGTATAATGTGGACCCCTTCCAGTGTAATGTGGATGTCTTTGAGTTCGGTTGGATCTCCTAGGTGTCCACGTGAGTAGTGTTCATCATATGTGGGGAGTTGTTTTACCTTTCCTCAAATACTCTTTTCAGGGCCAGAGTGATAGGACAGCGGGGAGGGTGTTCACTTTGCACACGGCTGACCCGGGTTTGATCCCTGGCATCCCATTTGGTCCCCCAAGCACCGCCACGAGTAAGCCTGAGCATCGCTGGGTGTGATGTGTGATTTTCCCACCACCACCATCACCACCAAAAAAAATCCTCTTTTCATCCCTTTCTGTCGTCTCCTTCTGGGCATCCCATAATGCTTGTGCAAGGACAGTTGGTGTCCCGCAGGTCTCAGGGGATATGTTTATTTTTCTTTATGAAAATTTTCCTTTTGTTTCTTTTACTAGATAAATTGAACTGTCTTGGAATTTTCTTACTCTTCTTCAGCCTGTTCAGTCCCTCCATTTAGCCCCTGTAATTAATTTTTCATTGGGTTATTGTAGTGTTCAACCCTGAAGTTTCTTTTTGTTGATTTGGTTCTGAGGCTGCGCCAGTGGTGCTCAGGGCTTACTGCCCTCTGTGCCATTACCCCAGCCCTGTCAACCCTAAAGTTCCTATTTGATTCCTTTACAAAGTTTTTCTTTAGAGATGTTCTGTTGGGGCTGGAGCAATAGCACAGCGGGTAGGGCGTTTGCCTTGCACGCGGCCAACCCGGTTGGATTCCCAGCATCCCATATGGTCCCCTGAGTGCAGAGCCAGGAGTAACCCCTGTGCATTGCTGGGTGTGACCCAAAAAGCAAAAAACAAAATAAAACAAAAACATAGAGATGTTCTGTCTCTGGTTTAAAAAAGAAAGTTTTAAAGGGCTGGAGTAATAGCACAGTAGGGAGGGTGTTTGCCTTGCATACAACCTGCCTGGGTTCAGTCCCTGGCATCCATATGGTCTACCCCTGCACCGCCAGGAGTAATTCCTGAGTACTGAGCCAAGAGTAACTCCTGACCATCACCAGATGTGACCACTCCATCCCCCGTCCGCACACAAAAAAAGTGAAAATAAAGGTCTTTTTTTTTTTTAAGATGATGGATTCAATTTATTTATTTATTTATTTTTGCTTTTGGGTCACACTCAGTGATGTTCAGGGATTACTCCTGGCTCTGCAGACAGGAATCGCTCCTGGCCATGCTGGGGGACCACATGGGATGCTGGGGATTGGACCTGGTACAAGGCAAACGCCCTACCCGCTGTACTATCGCTCCAGCCCCAAAATAAAGTTTTGATTGGAGGCAGGAGGGTGGGTGCAAGGAACCGTTCCCAGGACTCACACATGGCGAGGGGTTCCTGGGCCAAATCGTTGTTGTTGTTAGTGATTTAGATGTCGTTTCTTTGATTGCTGATCACATGAGAAGCAGCCATTTTAAAGTTGTTTCCTGAATGTTCAGTGTCTGGGTCTCCTGGGCAGTTTCTGTCACTTGTCCATCCCTTCTGTGTCTGCCCTACTTTGTATTTCTCTTGGGCATCCGTAAGATGTGTTCAGCGTAGATGTGTCTTCCGTCTCCCCGGGTGCTCTGGTTATGGTTCTCATGTGGTGACTTCTGCAGCTCACGGCGTCAGCACACTGCCCTGTGCCTTCTTTCGGTGCCAAGGTGTCCCGAGTGCTTGTCAGCAAACACCCCTCCATCTCGGCAGTGGGGTCCGACTGGGGCACAAATCCCTCAGAGGCACACACTTCGGGACCTGGCGTGTGGGCAGCCTCTGGGTTCCGGGTACACGGAGGAGTTTCCACAGCTCTTTCCCCCACAGCGCCTCGTTCCCCGACTTCTCTTAGCCTTTTGGTTGATGAATTATTTGCCTTTAGTAATGATTGCCCCTGGGAGCAGTAGATAATGCGTTTGCCTATAAATACTTTGGTGTAGACTCTGCCCTCCATTATCACCAACATCACTGCCCCACCACCATCGTCACTGCCACCACCATCACCACTGCCGCCGCCACCATCACCACCTCTGCCACCATCACCGCCATTCCCATCACGCCCGTTGTTGCCACTACTGCCATTCCCACCATTACCACCCCATGCCACTATCACTGCCATCACGTCCACTCTCACCACCACACCCGGCCCCCAGTGGGCAAAGCAGGCCCTGGGTCAGTCACACACTGAACGTCTCCACGTCCGCACTCTGTCCCCTCCCACCCTCACCAGCACCTGGACCATTACTGCCGCCTGTATCTCCTTGCACTGCCTCTGGCAGACGGCACCAGGAGAAGGTAAAATGACACTGAATTCCGTCATTTTTCAGAGTTCCTGAAAGTCATTCCTACCATTTGCACATCTTGGCTGGCATTTCACTTCCACAAGGGTGGCCCCGACGCAGCCGTTTTTTTTTTTCTTTTTTTGCTTTTTGGGTCACACCTGGCAATTCACAAGAGTTACTCCTGGCTCTGCACTCAGGAATTACTCCTGTCGGTGCTCTGGGGACCCTATGGAATGCTGGGAATCAAACGCAGGTTGGCTGCATGCAAGGCAAACGCCCTGCCCTCTGTGCTATCACTTCAGCCCTCCTGCTCAGCCTTTTCTACTGGTATCTGCTAGACTCTTCTCAGCATTTTGACTGATTTTGAGTTTGCCTGACGTATACCCCACCCAGTTTCAGGAGGGCTTAAAGAATGGGTCTGAGACCAGGGGTTGCCTGTAGGCTGCCGCGGAACAACAACCCTGGTGTAAGTCCCAGCCCCACGTATGCTCCCCTGAGCACAGAGCCGGGAGTCACACCTGAGCACTGCCAAGTGTGACTCACAAACAAAAGATGGCTTCCAAGGTAACAAGGCAAAGAACAAACTCATTGTTGGTGTTCGGTGTGTGGTCATCAGCTGGGGAGCGATTCTTGTAAAAACCGTGCACTCCCCGTTGCTTCTGGAGATGGAATCTCGCAGGTAGAAACGCTGCCTGGGGGGCCTGAGCGACAGGGCAGCAGGGAGGACGTTTGCCTGTACACAGCCGGCTCGCGTTCATCCCCAGCACCACATCTGGTCCCCTGAACACCTCCAGGTGTGGCCCAAAGGCAGAAAGGAGAAAGGCAAGAAGGGGTGGCGGCAGCCCCTGCGGGCAGCCTCTGAGCGTCCGGCCACAGGTCCCTCGTGTGCCCCAGTCTGCGTGAGGGCACCGCCAGGGCTGTGAACACTTCCCCTTGTGGTCCCAGAACAAAAACAAAGGACCCAGAAAACAGGGTTGGGCAGATGCCCAAGGACCTTGGATGTGGAAGCCTGGTCCTGGCTGGAGTAGCCCCCGAACACCTCCAGCTATGCTCATCCCCCAAAAAAAGAGAAAAAGAGAAAGACTAAACCCCAAGAATCTGTCATTTCCCCCTACACACCGCCTTGATGGGGCCGGGCGAGTGCTCCCCGTGTGCCGCTGTGGCTGCTCCTGGCTTGCGTCCTGGCCCTGAGCGCTGGCGAGTGAGCAGGCACCCGGGGTGCAGACTCAAGCTGCTTGGGAAGCAGCTGGCCGAGCCTTCCGGAGAAGCGAAAGGAGCTTAGCGTCTCAGTGAGGATTTCAGGGTGCTGGAGCCGCAAGATGAGGCCAAAAGCCGGGAGGTCACTTATCACAGTGCCAGTGGCCCCGACCTCCAGGGCACCTGCTTGCTAGAAAGTTCTTGGCACAGTAGCCTCAGCCCCAGCTGGGAGGGGATCGTCCAGGGAGGGTGCCTGGGACCCCGGGTGAGACTGGGGCGGCTGCTCGGCGCCCTCTGCTGCCACGCTGCCCGGCACTTCCACTTCCCGCTCGTTTCCCTGCAGCCGCCCTCCGCTGTCCCGCAATGGAGGCGAGTAAGAAGGTGGAGTCCCCGGGCCCGCTGCAGACCAACGCCCCGCTGAAGCTGCACCCTGACCGTGGCGCCGGCGCGGCGGTGCTGGTCCCTGAGCTCGGCGGCTACAAGGAGAGGTTCGTGAAGGCCGTGGAGGACAAGTACAAGTGCGAGAAGTGCCACCTGGTGCTGTGCAACCCCAAGCAGACCGAGTGCGGACACCGCTTCTGCGACAGCTGCATGGCTGTCCTGCTCAGGTAGTGCTGGCCGCGGCCACCTGCACCTCCCCCCTGGGACTTGGCCTCGCCTCTTGGCCAGGGCGGTCCATGTTCTCCCTCCCCGCACGAGGCCCCGCCCTGTGGAAGGGCAGGGTTTGGGTTTGGGTGTTGGCAGGACGGAAGCAGAGATGCCCAGGGAACGGCGTCTCAGAGTGCGTTCGTCTGCCCAGGCCACAGCCCCCAGTGTGGGGCGGCCTCCTCGGGTCCCGCTGCTTGCATGCCTCCCAGGTGGTGACTTGGTCCTGAGCCTGGGGACAAGGGCGAGGTGGGGCGGGTGTCTCTTTGAACCAGCTTTGGGAACCCTGCAGCCACGGGAGCGGGCCGGCGTTTCAGAGCGCCCTGGATTCGCCCCCATGGACTGACTCTCGCGCTCTGCGTGTGCCCAGTCAGTTCTGGTTTCTAAAACGAAATTTCACTTTTATTTTAATTGAGCGGGGCTTTCCAGGGGACTGAACTAAAGCTGTTCTGCTTAAAAATTCCCTCTGAGAAGTTGCCATGAAAGCGTCTGCCCTTTGCTCGGCCGGACCCTCCCTGCCCGGCAGAGGGACTCACAGTGCTCCTGTCTGTCTCCCTCAGCGCCGCCAGCCCGAAGTGCACAGCCTGCCAGGAAGTCATCGTGAAAGACAAGGTATTGGGGTGTTGCCTGCCTTAAACGAGGGAACTCCCACGGAGTGTCGCCTCCGCTCTGGTCTCAGCACTGGTGCCATGGGGGCACAGACACCCCAGGCAGACGGATCTCGGATGGGGCTGGATGGGGCAGTGGCACCAGGCCCAGGTGCTCTGCCTCCTGCCCTGGGTATATGTGAAACCTTGAGGTGCTCCCTGTCTTTGCTCTGCCCTGGGTGCATGAGGGGAGCTGAGGTGCTCCCTGTTCTCTGCTCTGTCCTGGGTGTGGGGGGGAAATGTAAGTGCTCTCGTCTCTGCTCTGCCCGGGTGTATGTAGGGTCTGAGGTGCTCCCTGTCTCCACTCTGCCCTGGGTGTGGGGGGACTGTGAGGTGCTCCCACTCACTAGTCTTCCCCTGAGCTTGCCCCCACCCTGCCCACGCTGTAGCTCCCCATCACCAGACACGTGTGAGATCTGACACGTACCTGCGTGTCCCTGAGAGCTGCTGGGTGTCACCACAGAGCCACCCCACCCCCGCTGCTTCCCTCCGGCCCGCCCTCCTGGGCATCAGCGCGTCCCAGCCTCCCGCCACCGTGGGTTTGAGTGACTCTCAGCTCAGTGTCCCTGTGTGCTTCTGCTCCTGCAAGGAGGCCTCCCCGATGTGACGCACGGGTCTCAGCCCCCGCCTGGGCTCTCCCACAGTGCCCACTGTCCACATGCCCTGTCCCGACCCCACGGGAACAGAATGGCTGGAGGGCTGTCGCCTTTCCTTCCAGAGCGGCCCTGGCACGAGGGATTTCGGTTCCAAACAGGAGTCACTGTCTAGGACCCCACACGCTGGTGTGTGCCAGGGAGGCCTGGTGAGAGGGGATGCCATGTGGCAGGGCCTGGGAAGGTCCTCTGGTCACCCTGTCAGCAGTGCTGGCGGCGGAGAAAGCACGACCTCTGACCTCTGTTCAAGAGAACCTAGTCCTCGAGGGCCTGTGACGCTGCTCACGCAGGGCCTCTAGTGTTGACCAGGCCCTCGCCAGGGCCACACCTGCAGCAGCACAGCTGGAGTGAATGGTCTGAGATCCTCAGCCTAAGGCGGCACCCATGGAGGAATGAATGATTGCGAGATTGTCAGCCTAAGGCGCCCAGCTGGAATGAATGAATGATTGACATCGTCTCGGCCTAAGGCAGCACAGCTGAAGTGAATGAGATCCTCAGCCTATGGTGGCACCACGGGAGTGAATGATTGAGATTCTCGGCCTAAGGCAGCTGGAAGGAATGAATGATTGGCAGTCTGAAGCTCCGTCCTTTCCTCCGTGATGAGAAGACTTATTTTGGTGCCTGGAAGCGAGCACAGGGCTCAGGTCACTCTCCTTGGATCCATCCCCAGCACCACCTATAGGTCCTTAGCCCCACCAGGAGTGATCCGTGAGCACAGCCAGATGTGGCCCAAGACTCCCCCACGGAATAGCCATCGTCAGGGCCAGGGCAGTCCCCAAAGGGCTGGAGCATGTGCATGCGTGTGTGAGACCTGCACTTCCATCCCTGGCACCTCATGGTCCCCAGAGCATCACACAGGTGATCCTGGTGGCCCTTAGCACCACCAACTCAAGGCCTGAACTATTCAGCCTCACAGCTGTGCTAAGTTTCCCCAGGATGGTCCCTAGACCCCCCCTTAACTGCTGGGGAGGCCCTTAAAAATCTGTTCTTTTGGGACTGGAGAAATAGCACAGTGGGTAGGGCGTTTGCCTTGCACGCAGCTGACTCAGGTTCGATCCCCAGCATCTCATGCGGTCCCCAAGCATCACCAGGAGTGATTGCTGAGTGCAGAGTCAGGAATAACCTCTGAGCACTGTCGGGTGTAGCCTAAAAACAAGCAAACAAAAGAAATCTTTTCTTTTGACTTTGGTATCTTAAATTATGGGATTTAAAAAAATAATGGGAGTGGGGCTAGAGCGATATTACAGCAGGGAGGACGTTTGCCTTGCACGCGGCCAACCCGAGTTCGATCTCCAGCATCCCATATGGTCTCCTGAGTGCAGAGCCAGGAGTAACCCCCGAGAATGCCGGGCGTGACCCAAAAAGCCAAAAAAATAAAATGTAGCACTGTTCTCCCGTTGTTCATTGATTTGCTCCAGTGGGCACCAGTAACATCTCCGTTGTGGGACTTGTTGTTACTGTTTTTGGCATATCGAATATGCCACGGGGAGCTTGCCAGGCTTTGCCATGCTGGCGGGATGGATATTCTCGGTAGCTTGCCAGGCTCTCCGAGAGGGACGGGAGAATCGAACCCAGGTTGGCCCGGGTCAGCCAGCCGCGTGCAAGGCAAACACCCTACCACTGTGCTATCGCTCCAGCACAAATAAAATTTTAAAGAATAATAATGGGAGCCTAGGAGATAGTATATGGGTAGGACACTTGCACATGGCCAACCTGGGTTTGATCCTCCGCATCCCATGTGGTCCCCCAAGCGCTGTCAGGAGTAACTCCTGAGCATAGAGCCAGGAATAACCCCTGATATAGCCATGTGTAGCCCAAAACCCCTGCCCCCCAAAAAATATCTCGATGGGTGGGAAATGTACAGTGGTGAAGGGACAGGTTTTGGAAAATTGTGTAACTGGAGCCCAATTATAAACCTCTGTAACTGTATCTCACGGTGATTCAATAAAAAAGGAAAAAAGAATCCTGGTGAGTTCATTTAGTTCCAAACTAGTTTTTGATTCTTTTATTTTTGCTTTGTTCAGTGTTCAGGGGTTACCCCTGGCTCTGTACTCGGGATCACTCCTGGCAGGGCTCAGGAGACCAAACAGGATGCAGAGGATTGATTGTGAGAGGATTGGTCTGTGAGAGGCAAAAAAACCCCCTCTACCTGCTGCTCTATTGCTCCAGCCCTATTTTTAAGTCAGAACAGCTGCTGATTCTATTTCTTTGCCTGTGGAATCAAAAAAGATTTAATAAGACCCTCTCTGTTCTTCCCTCTTGGGAGTAGAAACAGGTATGTCCAAAATGCCTGAGGTCTTAGGACATAGATGTTCTGTGAGAAGGGGTAGCTGCTGTCGAAGGGAAAAGTAAAATGAAAGGTCCCACTCGTTTGTAAGGGAGAAGATTTTTGTTGCACTCATCTCTGTTATAAGATTAAGGGATTTTAAATTCTCATCTTGTTCCCCCTCCCTGTCCCTTTGTTGTGATGATGGGTGCTGTGGTGTGCCTGGGCCAGCTGGTCCTTGCCTGAACCTCGGGAGACGAGCCAAGGCCTTGGGGCTGTGCCCCAGGGCGCAGTGTTTCTCCAGCCCTGGCTTCTGCCCATGTCCCCTTAGGGCCCCCTTGGCAGGGCAGCTCTCAGACACCTCCAGAGTTCAGAGGTGACTGTGGTCCTGGCGTGGTCCGGCTGGTCTCCCCGAGCACCGTGACTCTTGCACACGGCATGTTTTCTCTCAGCCCGTCTGAGCAGAATGCGGGGAAGGAGAGGCGAAATCGGTCTCCTTCTGCTCGCAGAGATCTGGACGGCCGCGAGCTTGCGAGGCGTCCTCCAGAGGTGCCCTGAGGGTTTTGCTCCAGAGTAGCAGCGTGTGGCGAGTCAGAGCTGTTCCCTGAGAGGCCTCTCGCCCCCTCCCAGGTGTTCCGAGACAACTGCTGCAGGAGGGAGATTCTGGCCCTTCAGATCCACTGCCGCAACGAGGGCCGCGGCTGCGCAGAGCAGCTGACGCTGGGACAGCTGCTGGTACGTACCGGGAGCACCAGGCTGCTTGTGCCCAGACCGGGGCTGAGGTGCAGGCCCTGGACAGCCCCAGCATGTTCTTGAGTTCTGCCCAAAGGGTCTTTCCCAAGGAAGGAGGGAGTCCCCGGCCATGTGACGGGCACCTGGCGCCCTGTTCCCAGAGCGCGGGAGACGGTGGATGGGATGGGCGGGATGTGTGACCGGTGAGTGGCTCACCCGGCTCCATGCCCAGCACCGCCAGGACTGAGCGCAGAGCACTACTGCCTGTGGCCCCCAAGCCAAGCCTTTCTGCAGGGTGACGGGCAGGAGCCGGAGCAGCCTGGACCACACCCGCTGGTGCTCGGGGCTTCCTTGGCCCCGTACTCGGGCATCACTCCTGGAGGTTCTCATGGACCATTGCGGGGTGCTGGGGAACGAGTCCTGTTGGCTCCGCAAGGCTACCTTGCCCCTTCCCTCTGTCTGTGACCCAGACAAACCCTTTTGGGATAAAATTCCACGTAGCTTCTGAGGCTTGCTGTGGCTGTCAGATTTTATCCTGCAAAGTTGGGCGGTTGAACCGGAATGGAACCAGGTGCCCGCAGACGGCCATCGGAGCCGTCCGCAGCAGGATGCTGCCGGAGCTGCCGTTCATGCCGCCCATGGGCCTCTGGACACGTCTGTGTTGCAGGTGCACTTGAAGAATGACTGCCAGTTTGAGGAGCTGGCGTGTGTCCGCGCCGACTGCAAAGAGAAGGTCCTGAGGAAAGACCTGCGGGACCACGTGGGCCGAACCTGCGAGTACCGCGAGGCCACGTGCACCCACTGCAAGAGCCAGGTCCCCCGGATCAAGCTGCAGGTGCGCCCCCTTTCCTCAGCCGCCACACGGGGGGCCCCTCGCGTCTCCCATTCTCTGCCTTCACTGGGTGTCTGAAGCCACATTTGCTTTTCAGATGAGTCTTTTGTAAAGGTACAGCTTCTCACTTGTTCTGGGAAATTGCCTCAGACTCCTGGCACACACTTGGGGCTCAGCTCACTTGGCCGGTGGATTTCAGGAACGACGTGTGACACTGAGCGGGAGGGGACAGGGTCTTCTCAGGAGTGACATTAGCACAGCTGGGGTACGGGATGATGGTGGGATCACAGTACCTGCACACTGGGCCCGGGGGGTGGGAGCAGGGCGCACACGAGAGATGGGGCCCAGTGGGATGGGCGGAGCAGCTGGGGACAGGCGAGGCAGCCACGGGCTGGAGCGGAGAGGGAGAGGCCAGGCTCAGGTGCCCAGGGCTGGGGAGGGTCAGGACAGCAGTGTCCAGAGGCAGCATCTGCACATGGCTGGGCTGGTGACCGGTGGATGACTGCAGATGCCCCAGGGGAGGGCTCTTGGGCGCAGTTCTGGACCCCCCCTTCGTGAAAGGGAAGGAGGGACCCTCCTCTTTCCTGGCCTCTGGCTCAGTCTGCTCATAGCTCCAGTTGTTGGGAAGAATTTTTGGAAACTGTGTCCTTCCCTGGGGTGGTGGGAGAGTACAGCAGGGATGGCAGTCTCTGAACATGGCTTACCCAGGTTCACTTCCTGGCCCTGCAGAAGTGACCCCCTCGCCCCCACCCCCCACACTCCCAACCCCTGCTAGGAGCTTCCTGGGCCTTGCTGTGAAGGAGGGGACGAGGGGCTGCCTAGGCTGTGGGCAGACTGCGCCTGGCTATGGCCTCGCTGCCTGCTGGGAGGGGCTCTCCCCCCTTGCAGATTTGAGGCCCACGGTCCAGGGCTTCTCACTGAAAGACAGGAAGGCCTCAAGCTGGGACTCTGGCTCTGAGCTCAGCCTGGTGGCAGGTTTGGCAAAACCACGCTGGTGGGTCCAGAGCAGTCGGAGAGCTCCCATGGCCTTGAACCTGCCCTGGGGCCCTGCGGTCTCAGAGGACCCCAGAGGCAGAGCAGCATGTCTGTGTGCATGTGTCGGCATGTCTGCATGTGTGCATATCTGTGTCTGCATTCATGTCTCCATGTGTGTTTGCGTACATGTCTGCACATGTGTGCGCGTGTCTGTGTCTGCTTGTTTCATTGCCTCTGTGTGTGCATGCGCATCTGCACATCTCTGCCTGTGTGCATATGTGTCTGTGCATGTGTGTGAGCCTGTCTGCATATCTCTGTATGCATGCATGTCTGTACATCTGTGTGCATATCTGTGCCTGTGTGTCTGCATTTCTGTGCATGCATGTATTTACATGTCTCTGTGCATGCTTGTCTGCGTGTCTACATGTGTGTTCATGTGTCTGTATGTGCATGCATGTGTGTACGTGTCTGCATGTGTGTGTACATGTCCCTGGTGTGTGTCTGCATGCATGTGGGTAATGTCTCTGTGCATGCATGTCTGAGTACGTGTTTGTGCATGTGTGTCTGTGTCCGTGTCCGTGTGTGTGTGTGTGTGTGTGTGTGTGTGTGTGTGTGTGTGTGTGTCGTTCCTTCCCTGGCCTGCCGCAGCTCCTCAGAGTGCCCAGACAGCGGGTGTGGGTGTGGCAGAGAGCACCAGCAGCTTTGACGGGGCCCCTGACTCTGGCATTGGAGTCACCGACACCCCTCTGTGACAGTCTACACACTGATGGACTGATGGTGGTCACCGATAGAATGACCTTCTCGGGAGAGCACTCATTCCATACTCTTTCTCAGTTTGGGGAAACACTGGAAGCTGGGGCTGTGCCCCCCATGTGTACTGCTGAGGTAGGCTCAGATGCTTCCTTTTGGGGTCGAGAGAGAGCGCAGGGGTTAAGGCCTCTGCATGTGCTTGGCTGAGGTGGGCTTACAAGCACCCAGCACTGCAGGGCAAGCAGCCCCATAGCCTGAGCTCTTGGTTGACTTGCCCCCCAGTGGCCAAGAATTGCAGGGGTGGCCCCAGACCCCTGAAGGCTGTTGGGCCTCCCCCTCTTTCCTCCCCATGACTCACAGTGAGTGGTGGGTAGGTGGTTCTCCCACTCTATGTGCCCGGGTCACCTCGCAATGCCTCTTCTCAGAGATGGGGAGTGGGAAGTGGCTGTGGGTCCAGATCTGTCCCAGGACAGCAGAGAAGCATCCCAGCACTTCCGGGACATTCCTTACCCAAACCCACATGACAGAAAGGCTGCTGTCCTCACCGCAGGGCCCTGACACCAGACTGGCCCGAGCACTGGGCGTCTGCTGAGGGCCATGGGGTGCCATGTACTAGCCTCGCAGTCCTGACTCGGGGCTTCTCCGGCAACACCTGCTCTGCGTGGACTTGGAGCGAGTGGAAGCGAGTCCGCATGCGCGACGGGAGGGTCCCTGAAGGACGGCTGTTCTCTGTCCCCCCTGCAGAAGCACGAGGACACAGAGTGCCCCTGCGTGGTGGTGTCCTGCCCACACAAGTGCAGCGTGCAAGCCCTGCTGCGGAGCGAGGTAAGGGCCGGGGGCTTGGGCAGAACTGTCAGCGGAGACGCCTGCTGCCGGCCAGGGACTCAGCAGTGCGAGGTTAAGCCGCAGGGTACCAGCACAGATAAAAAGACTTTTGCACTGAGGGGAGGGAATGGTTTGTCATGCAAAGGTGATGCTTTTAGTTTAGTGGGTTTTTTTTTTTTTAATTCATTTTAACCTCTGTAAAATAGGACTCACTGTAAGGTCTCCTGGAAGTAGTAGATCAGCTTAGAGACCCCCCAAGAACCAGTGGCCATGCCCGCTGCCCAGTCTCTGTGTGGGGCAGCATGGCCGTGAAGCCGTTCCCGGCATCTCATCTGCGCCAGGTTCTGCCCAACCCCCTCTGTGACTGTCCCCACAGCTGGGGGACCTGTGATGCCTGCTGTCCGGCCTGCAGTCTCTGAGCATTTGCACACCTTGGCGTTCGAGCAGTGGGTGGTCTAGTGTCTGTAGTAAACTGAGGCCCTGTGTGGGCCAAGGCCGGGACACAGGGCACAGAGAAGACCCACATCTCTCCACCTAGGCCTATCCCCATGGGATGCAGTTCCAAAGGCGAAGGGCACGGTCTCCCCGTGCCTTCCACAACAGTGGAACGCAGAAGAGCCGCAACAGCCGTTGATGGGCCTGCGGGATGCCCGGGGCAGCTTCAGCCTCTCACCTAAGACGGGGTTTCCACGGGCGCGGCAAAGCCCGGTGGTCAGGCTCCCTGCCCTGGGGTCCACTCCCTCAGGCCGTCCCAGCTTTGGTCCTCTCTGTAGCTGAGGGACAGGGCGGGTCGCTGCCCTCTCCAGCCCGGGCCCAGTCAGGGTCCTGCGGAAGCATCTCCCACGGAGCACGCTCCCCGCCCCTGGGCTCCAGAGCGGAGTGGACGGGAGCGTGAGCGAGGGCCACGTGCCGAGTTCCTGGCAGGACGCCAAGCGGGATCCTTGGCCATGCGGAGGCCTGGAGCAGGCGGGGGCTGAGGGGCTGTGTGTGCTGCGTGCGGGGCGTGGGGCCCGGTGCACCGGATGCTTTCTCTTCTGTGTTCCATGCAGTTCCGTTTAAAGTCCTTAAATGTGCATTTCAGTTTACGTTTTTTCCTCCTTTTTTTTGAATTTCTGGCACTGCAGATGACATGTCACCTTTTGAATGGTGAAGCTGCGAGTCGAGAGCTGTTGAGTGACTGTCTCTGTGTGTGTGCATGGCGGCATGCACGCGCCGGGCCGGTGCTCACTCCTGCTCCACAAGCAGGAGTGGCTGTGGCCGTCGCTGGTGACACCATTTGTGATGGGACATGCCAGATGCTGTCTGTGCCCTTAATATGTTGGAACATTTCCATGCAGATGTTTGTGCCACAACTCACGTCTCTTTCCCGTTGCAGTTGAGTGCGCACTTGTCAGAGTGTGTCAATGCCCCCAGCACCTGTAGTTTTAAGCGCTATGGCTGCGTTTTCCAGGTCAGTATCCACCATCTGTCCTTCTACTCGCTGACATTCCGCCATGAGAGAGAGTTACCGTATGACCATTGTCACCCACGAGTCCTGAGCTTGAGCGCTTGTCATGAGTCCCAGCCACACTCTGCCCATGAGTGCCTGCTGGCCCAGCCCAGGGGCTTCTAGACAGTCGGGGTCCCCCAGTGAGACTCTGTCAGGAGCGCTCAGGTGCCCCGTGGCCCACCACACCCGCCCACTGCCCTCGCTGCGAGCCTCTGAGCTCAGCCGTGCCTGGGAACTGAGTTTCCGCTTTCGTGTGCAGTCGGATGTTGGGTTTTGTGCGTTCTCCGGCATTCTCAGACTCCCCAGGCCCGTGAGTAAGGAGGCCTTCATCTGCCACGGCGCCCACCCTGTCGTGTGTGGTCCCATCATTCTGTGTGTGTATATATATATGTCCATATGCAGAGGAACTGATATCGCATATATATATGATGCCCTCTACAGAGTATATATTTTGGAGATCATCCAATTCTTCGTGGCTTCTGAACCCCCTGTCAGAATTCACGGTTCACACGGGCTCTTGCGGGCCTCAGGAGAGGCTGCGACCGTGCTCCCTGCCTGATGGTCTGCATCTTACGTACTCTGTAGACTCTTCATGTTCTGTATGTGGCCTTCTGACGCCCCTTGGAGTAGAGAGGAGCGGTAGAGCCCCTGAGCCACGCGGGCCTTCTGACCCGCTCTCTAGACCAGAGCAGCAGCTGCCTGATGTGGCTGATGGCGAGCACGGGGCAGAGAGCGAAAGCGAAATGTCTCAATTTAATTCCGTGACACTCCACTCCACGTGTGAACTGAGACGCCCCAGGCGAGACGCGGGAGAGGGGGGCCTGAGCCGCCCCACCCCCTCCTCTGTCGCTGTGGTGCCCTCCAGGGCCCCGAGACCTGGAAGGGAGCAGAACCCTCGTGAGCTTCTCCCTGCTCGAGGGTGGGCCAGTGTGTGTGTGTGTGTGTGTGTGTGTGTGTGTGTGTGTGTGTGGGAGGGGGGGGGGTGGGGGAGGGTGGGGGCAGGGAGAGAGATGGGGAGAGGCACCCAGGGGGCCAGCTCAAAGTGCTTCACCTCTGTCGTGGCAGGGGACGAACCAGCAGATCAAGGCCCACGAGGCCAGCTCAGCCGTGCAGCACGTCAACCTGCTCAAGGAGTGGAGCAACTCCCTGGAGAAGAAGGTGAGCCGGGGCCGAGCCATGGCACAGGGGTTGGGGCTGACCCAGGTTCGACCTCCGGCATCCTGTACGGTCCCCCACACCTACTGGGCACGAGCCCTGAGCTCAGAGCCAGGAGTCAACCCTGAGCACAGCCAGGTGTGGTACAAAAAACTAAAAGAAAGACCAAGGGACGAGCGGCCACAGCCCTCACGCTGTTCGGAGGCCCCTGGCAGGCTCAGGAAAGGGGATTTTCTTGAGCTCAGGAGCGATGGTGCTGGAACCTGAGGTGGTGCAGAGCCACAGGTACTTGCCAGAGTGCGAACCCCCAAGCCACCGATGCCCCCCAGACACGACCAGTGTGACCCCAGAAAACAGCACCAAAAAGAAACGGGGCCGGCAAGACAGCACAGCCATGGAGGAGACCCCTGGGTGGGCCGTGGGGGAGACCCCCGAGGGGGGTGTGGGGAGACCTCAAGTGGGCTGTGGGGCGACGGCACAGCCTCAGCTCCCGCAGGAGCGCATGCGCCCACTGTGCTGTGTGGCTGTGGGCTCCATCCCCACCCATCAGCAGGGCCCGCCTGAGCGCCCAGGAGGATGCAGGACCGTGGGCGCCTCCTGGCAAACTGCTCCGAGGAGAGGTGTTCTGAGAGGGATGGGAGAGACGTCTACACTCGCTGCCGGGGCTGTTCGCAGACTGAGTTGTAGGTTCTCAGCAAGCCCCTGCCGGGACCTGGAGGGAGGCAGGCGGAGCAGATGCCCTCGAGAGTGCCCACGCTCCAAGGTCGGGCACAGCCACTCTTGCCTTGAAAACGGGGGCGAAGCCGAGGGTGGGAAAGGGCTCGTGTGCGTGTGCGGCTCGAACCCGGAGCTTGGTGGGTTTGCCTCAGAGCCTACGCGCTGCTCCAGCGTGGCCGCGGCCTGGGTCTGGCGCTCTCCATGAAGCGCGTTCTGCTTCTGCTCTAGAACTCAGCTCTCGCGCCGGTGCTGCGGTTTGCTGAAGGTTCTCCCTTTGGCTTAAAAGGAGAGGTTTGTCCCAGTGGTGGTGGCCGTGGTGAGGCTTAAGGGGGCTGGGATGCGAGTCGCCCCCCTTCCCGCCAGGCCTGGCCCACTCCAGGTGAAGCCAGGGTGGCTCCCAGAGAAACAGCACAACAGGGCTCTTGCCTCGCACGTGGTTGGCCCGGGTTTGATCCTGGCACTGTGTGGGGTCCCCTGAGCACAGAGCCAGGAGTAAGCCTTGTGTGTGGTCTGAAAACAAAAAAGCAAAGCAAGGAAGCTGGACAGAGCAGTCCTGTGACCTCGCTGAGGACCCGGGAGGGGACCTTGCTGCCCGTGCGCCCCTCGTCCCGGCAGCAGATGAGACCAAAAAATGAGATGTTTGTGTTGTTTGCAAAAGGGTACGTATTTCTCGTTCAAAAGTCATTCTGGGACGTGAGGCACAGGACAGGGATACAGCGTCTGTCTGGCTGCAGCTCCCTCCCAGGCAACACCAGGTCACTTCTGAGGAGACAGGAACCTCCCCGCTTGCCACCACCACTGCAGTCACCCCCAGATCCAACAACATTCTGTTGGAGTCTCTCAGACATCTTTCTTGTCCTTCAAGGAATATGTGAGTTCACCAAGGATCCTTTCAAGCTCTGGATTAGAGGGTGGTTCCCTTCTCTCTCATGGGAGCAGGCCAGCAGTCCTCGGGTCAGGTTCTTTGATGTAAATGAGTGAATTTAGGGCTGGGGAGAGGGGCCGGAGCCATAGTACAGTGTACAGAGTACATAGTACAGCGCACTGGTCTGCTGGCCAACCCGGCCTCAATCCCCAACAAGCACCATCAAGTGTTTCCTGAGTACAGAGCCAGGAGTGACCCTTCATCACTGCTGGATGTGCCCCCTCCAAGAAAACAGTAAATAAAATAAAGAAGGATGAGGAAAAGTCCCTAAAATGAGCAATTGAGAGTTGAGTATGACTAAAGAAGGATTTGAAAGAGTTCCTAAAGTGAGAACATTGGAGCGGAGTGTGACTCAATGTACGCTCATTCACGTGAAATGCTTCTCTGTATACTCATCCTCATGGTCACATTATTTCTGGTGACATTCTTGAGGTTTTGCTCAAGAGTTGGCATATGTCCATGGTAGAAGATCATAACAGGGACCAGACTTCTCTGACCATTGCAAACAAGGCATGAAGTGTCACTTCAGAAAGGCAGCCCCACCTCAGCCGCTTCCAGCGACCAGATTCCCTATGGCCCTGGAGACAAACTTCAGGCAGCAGGGCCGGCCAGGACGCTTAGGCAGATGAAGCTGGGAAAAGGGGAGGTCTGAGGGGCCATGGGAGACTCCTGGCCAGTCCACGTATGCTCCAGAATTAAGCAGAGGCTGTCAGCTGCTGAGTACTGCATCAGGACTGTCGGAGATTCCTTCCCCAGAGGAGCCCTCGGTTCCCTGTGCCGCCCTGAGTACTGCTCTGGGGCGTGGGGACACATGCATGTGGCGACACACGCACATAGATGTATGGGCACATGCACATAGGGACACATGCACAGAGATGCATGGACGCACGTGTTCATGGGGACACGTGCACATAAATATATGGACATACAGGCACATAGATTCATGGACACGTGTGCATACGGGAACACACGCAGAGATACATGGATGCGCAGGAGGACACATGCAACAATGCATGAATGCACACGGGTACACACAGATGCATGGTGCACATAGGGACACGCAGAGATGCACACGGGAACACACACAAAGATGCATGGATGCACACAGGGACATATACCCATAGATGCATGGACATGCGTACTCACACATGCACATAGGTATATGTGCACATAGATAATGGACACACTTAGGCTCACATATACATGTCCATGCTCGCATTCACACACAGCATAGGCTGAACTGTAAAAATACTGTTTTGGGGCTGGAGCGATAGCACAGCGTGTAGGGCGTTTTCCTTGCACGCAGCCAACATGGCCAACCTGGGTTCGATTCCCAGCATCCCATATGGTCCCCCGAACACCGCCAGGAGTAATTCCTGAGTGCAGAGCCAGGAGTAACC